>MJUU01023923.1:0-21394 GCA_002080025.1 Modiolus philippinarum
ACTTATAATGCATAAAACCAAACGAAACAGAATATTCAGTTATCTCGAATATAGCTATGGACAAAACTACGATGGAGGAAGTTAAACCCTAAGTTTTAGAATTTTGATACATTTAGATAATAGTTTTATACAAAAAGTACATATGAGATATAATTTCTTATACAATGGTGAATAAAAGGATATGGAGTAAATGCACATGAGACAAAGTCTCTACAAATACATGGTAAAAAACAAGCAAAGGAACAACGCTTTTATTGTTGTTCTTCATTTTGAAGTCACCATGAGGCCTTCAACAATGAGCTTTGCTCATACCTCATAGTAAGTTCAAGACGGCCCCTAGCACCGGTTTAGGCGGTTTACCATATCTAAGAAATTTCACTCCCATAGAGTTTTTCCCAATTTTTAATTACTAAAAAAAATATGGAATCCGTGGTTTATCGGATATTTTACCACGGGTGAGGAATTGTATCTGCTCTGATTTTACCCAGAGCGACAGCGAGGGGTTGAATTTGCTGATTCAATGTTCGACCGTGATAAAAGATCGATATACCAAAGCTTCCATAAATGATTTCAATTCTTTTATGAAAAAAAAACATTTTAAAAAAAATTTCAACTGATCTATAGAAACGGCAACGTATATTGCATCCATACGGTTTTCTTGAAGGTTTGTAACTTTTTCGTGACGTTCTTGCGAGGACATAAACTATGAATGTGTAAAATAGCACTGTTATGTCGGTTGTGGTTTATCGAAAATTTTACCACATGTTTGTCTCTTTGGCTAATGAAGCAAGCCATATTAGAATAGTGAAGGAAAAGATCTTTCTACTGACCTATCTGAATTTGTTTTGATTTATTCAGGTCCAAACCTTTCCCATTAAAAACTTAATACTGAAGAAGGTGTGTGTGTGTGTGTGGAGGGGGGGGGGTGTTACTCATAATATAAGTGGCACTGGGCATGTTACGACAAATTGGGTGTATTTTATCATAATGATATCTGGAATGGGGTATGGTTTTTTTTTAACTTAAGTGTCGGGGTCAAAGTCATATTTTTGATGGGTATGGTTTTAATCAAATGGTGTAAAAGGGGATTAGAAATTCTTAATGCATTTACAAGTAAAAAATAGCATATGGAACAACGGCAGTAGAATACCGATGGAACAAAGCACGAGATTACATAAATCAAAATCGAGTGACAAGGCAAAAGCAAGAACACCAGAAGACTGAAGACAAAAGACACCACATGCCCACAAAACACACAAACACTACATGCATATACAACACAAAAAACCAAAGCACTAACAGCAGTTTTTGTGACAGTGCTTTGGTCTTACCAAGAAAGGATTAGTTAATTTGAGTTCACCAATAGAAAGTTTATTGAGTTTATTGACTTATAACTTCCTGCTATAATTACTTATATTCCAATTTAATCTTTTATCTAATAATGTGCAGATTCTTGGCTGAAAATGCCAAATAAACTGTCATCTTTATTGTTTCTCAAAATTTCTCTCTCCTACTTTTACATTTTTACGGGCTTATGACATTTGCGGCGATTTAATAAATCTCAAATTTTTCATTTGCGCCGATTTCACTTTTTCATTTGCGCTGATTTCATTTTTGATTTGAGCCGATTTTTCTTCATATGACACAGGTAAATTACATGTACTGTGCATTTAAGATGATATGTTGGTTAAACCTGGAAATAAGCGCTGTTAAAATACCCAAAGTGTATAAATGACTCATCCAAAATATACTTCATTTTCGGCATTTTGGTACTTTTTACATTTACTTTTGAAATGGCAAAAGTTGAAAATACCAAGATAAAAGTTTGAACTTAAAAGTTCAGATTAAAAAAAAATAAATAGGTACGAAAGACTTATTTCAAATAATTCTATAATACCTTGCAAATATTGGTTTAATCTGGCTTTAAACTGTGAAGTATGGTACTACACCTTATTGTTACCAATGTAGTTCCAATACGTCTTGTAAAGACAGAGCCACACTTGGTATAAATATTTACTTAGTTAAACACTAGCATTTATATTTTTTATTTAATCTTTATCACCCTTTGAGCTATATTTGTAATCCGTGTAAGCTTTTTGCGAAAGTAATTTTTAAAATTTCATCAGTATAGTGTAAACAAATGAAATATAAATTACCCATATTTGACACGAAATTAAAAAGTAATGAATCGGCGTAAATGAAAGAAATAGTCGGCGCAAATGAAAGAATTAATCGGCGCAAATAAAATGCTAATCGGCGCAAACTGAACGATTTAGCTTCTAAACAACCTACAGGAATTACAGTTTATACAAATACATATCATTATACATAATGGCATGATACATCTTTGAACGAGCGATACAGAAAATTGTGCGAGATGTAGTATTTAGATATAAAAAGGGATAAATGACTTCTTTATCTTCCTTGACAAGGCATCGGAGATAAAGAATTGCTTTATTTACTACTTAATACACCAACTTAAAAGCCTAATTTATAGGTCATTCATATGCCACAAGGTAACTGTTGTCAGTATTTGACAGCACCCTTCTTATCAGAGACGCTAATGGGCAATTTTATAGCTAATTAGATAAATATAAGTTTGTATATCGGTAGTAAATTTGACTTATAATAATTTTTATTGCTGTAAACATTGTAACCGATTGTCCAGAATGGGGGTGCTTTTTGATTCCCACTTTTAAAGGGTGTATAAATCAACAGACATTTTTAGAGATTCCAGAAGACCGCTATTACATTTTTTGAAACCAGGTGCCTGCTTAGCTGTAAATTTACTTTCTAAATATGGCCACTTCGACAAGTTACGTCTCCTCAGTGGAGATCAAATCGAACCATTTGGAAAACCATAAAACTATTATGTGCGACACAGACATAGTCAACCGAATTGCGTAGGACATGAAATATAACTCATACTGACCTATCTGAATATATTCTGATGCTTGCAGGTCATGATCTTTCCCATTAAAAGTATTATGTGCCACACAGACATAGTTCCCTGTATTGTTGACAATCACATCCCTAGTCTGTATTGTAAATACATTTCCTGTAGCTAATGTTGTATTTACATCAGTATCTTTATGCCAGGTATAGGTCGGTGCTGGGTTTCCCTGGGCAGAACATGTTAGGGTAATGTCTGATGCTCCCTCAGCAAAGTTTGGCAGGTTTGGTGATTTTGTAATCTGTATATTCCTTACTTGATCTAAGGTATATAAAATTTATCATAAGTTTCCACATTTCTTAAATGATTTATATATTACTATTAAGCCTACTTATACCTGATGTTTTTCGCACAAGTCTGTATACTTCGTTTAGGTACGATGAAAACCCTGATTATTTTATATGCAAAACATTATAAATCAAATTTCAGTCAGCTTTCTGAACAAATGAATTGATCATGAGAGCCGCAAATTATACCACAAAATGAGAGAATAGTGCATTGATTATTTTTTTATGTTCATTGCTGCATTTATCATAAAATTCCAATTGAACACAAAACTGAGTGCTGTCATTAAAAATAGGAGAGGAGTACAAATTGAAGCCATACTGTTAGATTTTTAGTCAGTAACAATTTAAAGTCAGCATATAATAAACAGGAATATTCAGTATTACAATAAGTATAAGTACTAACAAAACACCTATATCCTATCTGCAGATATAATGTATACTTACAGAACACCACTAAACTGTCAGGCTGATTCTCTCTATACGTATCTGTGGTAGCTAACTCCTGGCCTACGGTACATCTTATAACAGCATTATTGTCCTCTGCTGTTAGACGTATTGTTAGAGTACTGGTTCCATTAAATGTACAGGTACCAGGCATTTCTACAGCAGTAGTTGTAGCACCAGGATATTCTGTTGGAGTAGATTCTCTAAACTTGGTCCATTCAAATTTACCTGCAGGTTTACCTACATTACCTGTACAGGTAAATGTTACATCTGTTCCCTCCTCTATCCCAGATTCTGGTACCCATCTTGGAATGTTGTCTGGCATGGCAGGTTTTCCTTCAATATACGTATACATAGCTTATGCTATGACACCAAAAGTTCTCGTTCGAGCAATTTCGTATCTTTTTGACCAAATAGTGCATATTACAAAAGATATATTTTACAAATAATACATATGCTTTAATTGTATGAAAATAAAATATGAAATTTTGAAGCATATAAAATAGAAAATTTGAAATAATTAATACAGATTCAATTTACTAAAGTTAACTATAAATATCCTGATATTTCAAGAAAAAGATTAAGATTCTTAATCATACTGTTATGTTTTGTATGCGATATTTAAATTATATCAATATAAAAACAGCCTAGAAGAGTGTGCCCCAAAACCCCCACTTCTCTATTTGATCTCGGAAATCGGCATGATTTGCTTATAAAAACTTCAATCTTTGTTAATATCAAAATATATAAAGTAAAAATAAACAAATAAGGGTATATTTCTGTAAATACCTTTACATCGAGCTTTGACTTACATATAAGTTGTCGATCTTTGATACATTACATTCATGTAATAATGCAGACCAAATTTTAAGTCCAAATTATCTACCGCTGTAAAAAATGAGATCTTTACATTTGACCTATACTGACCCTAACATCAACTGGTGTCTTTCTTATTCTCAAACCTTGTATCTCTTGAAACGTTCTGTACTGAGCTATGTGTATTACTAATAGAGTCTTTAGGTGATTTGTTCTCAATTTGATTTAAAGTATTTGATGTTTGTTGTTCCAGCTATTATCAAAATCAGTTGTAACACCCACAAACAGTAACACAGTACAGTCACTTCAAACCAGTATAAAATTTAAGTTACTCGTTTTTGTAATGATTGAAAAATGTCCAAGCCGACAGATTCATCAAACGTAGAAATCCTGCGTAGAAATCTGATACCTAACAAAGTCTTAAATACATCGGCAAACGAATACCGAAGCAAGAACGAGGAAAGGGAAAATTCTAAACTTATAAATCCAAAATCACGGCAAATCACAGCAACACGAATTGAGACAGTATGACAAAGACAAAACAAATAAACAAAAAAAAAAGAACAAGAACATCACAAAACTAAAGCACTAGCAGTGTGAACCCCTGTAAAAACTGAGGTATCATCAGGTGCTCCGGAAGGGTAAGCATGATCTGCTCCACGCATGGCACCCGTCACACAGCCAGTAAAAATTACGGTGTTGACCGTGACTCAATGTGACTCAATCATAGATAATTGATATTGATGTGTAATAAAGTTGAAACCATATTTATTTTATTATTCTAGCTGAAAACATAGCAATGTGATGTACTTTTTATGGACATCGATGGGGATATAAGGTTAGGAGTAATTTCTTTCCCTTACTTGACGATAAAGGTAATATGGATTGTAAGAGTGTCACACTGTATACATTGTTCTTTATATTCTTTCTGTTGTTTTGTTCATGCCATAACCATTTATTGTAAATGTGTTTGTGCGAATAAATTATTGTCTATTGTCAATAAAGAGATAGGTGCTGGTAGTTATATTTATCCCAGCACTTTCGAAGAAAGTTCGGGGATAATGTTATACCCTCCGTCTGTCCGTCCGTCCGTCCATCCGTCACACTTTTCTTGTGACTCAAACTCCTCCTACATTTTTGGATTTAGGGATTTAATTTTGTTGTAGAATTGTTGCATAAAGTCTTTAGATGCGCAATAAGCTTTCGGATTTTCGATACTGGTCTTGGTGGAATCAAGAGGCCCCATGATGTCAATTTTTACACATGTGGCATGTGACACAAACTCCTCCTACATTTATGGATTTAGAGATTTAATTTTGTTGTAGAATTGTTGCATATCGTCTGTAGATGCGCAATAAGCTTTAGGAATTTTGATATTGCACTTGGTGCAAACAAGAGGCCCCATGATGTCAATTTTAACAAAGACCCAAAAGGTTTGGATTTTGACACATGTGGCATGTGACGCAAACTCCTACATTTATGGATTTAGGAATTTAATTTTGTTGTAGAATTGTTGCATATAGTCTGTAGATGCGCAATAAGCTTTCGGATTTTTGATATTGCACTTGGTGCAAACAAGAGGCCCCATGATGTCAATTTTAACAAAGACCCAACAGATTAGGATTTTGACACATGTGGCATGTGACGCAAACTCCTCCTACATTTTGCGATTTATGCATTAAATTTTTATGCAGAATTGTTGCATATAGTCTATATATTTGCAATAAGCTTTTTGAATTTTGGTTCCGGTTCCAACTTGGGTAAATTTCCTGAAAATGTCAAAGACACATATTTTTTTTTTAAATTTTGGCATATTATTTTATATTCTGACAAGTGTTTGGTAAAAAAACAAAATTCTGATAACTTAGGATTCTGAAAGGCGGTTCCAATTTTGGCAAATTTCCTGAAAGTCTCAAAGTCCATATATTTTTTGGAATTCTATCTAGCAACTGTGCTTAAAATGTTTGTGTAGTTTAGGACAAACATTTTCATCAATTGGATTTCAAAAATATTTCACAGACACGATGCAGATTTTATAAGAAATTTTGTGTACGCTTGGAGCAAAATTTTTATAGAGGTAAATAACTCAACAAGTAGCTTATAGCAGTTCAGGTAGACCTTTAGTGACATTAGTAAAAACTTTAAAATAATAGTTAGTACCTGGAGCTGAACAACGAGCATAAATAAAACACAGCAAAACATATTTGGTAAGATTGCTGGTAAGCTGTACGTTCAGCATGTTAAGGACTACATTCTATCATCGTGATTGAATTTTTCATAGTAATCGTTATTGAGTTGTTGTGATTTAATCATCAAATTTGATTCAATTTTTATATATATCCTGCTTTATTGAATCTACAACTTATGACTTGGATAACATTTTTATTCCTGTGTACATTGTTAAAATGAGAAGCAGATGTAAAAATTGGGAGCAATAACTCTTGCTTTTAAAAATGAATTATCGAATCGTTAAAAATCATTGTGTCTGAATCGAAATATATTTTGTGGTTCAAACTTGTTAAAAATATTTAGCCATACCAAAGACGTATTTTTGGAATGTTTAAATTCAACCAGAGAATTTTACTTACTGTATTAGTGATCCTTTGAATGACATTGAATGTCCATTGATAAGGTTATGTTAGTTAATGATAAGAGATGTCTTTTTGATGCTTTTAACTCATGAGTTGCTACGGACGATAATTTTACTGAAGTATTGCTGATGATTTCATCTGGATGATTGATGAAATAGAACTAGTGACTGATAGTCTAGGTTCTCGATGATAATTTAAATGTTAATAGAATAAGTTTCGGTAAAATGAACAAAAATTTTGGCAATAGATTGTTACATTTTGTTTCTTCAAATATTTGACTGCGAAATTTATCCAAGAATCAAGAGAGAGAACAACACTAAAGTTTCGTCACTTTGAAGACTATGTACCTAACTGGATACATCCGGTATTACAGTCATGTGCAACAGACAATTACGAATACATCGGCAAACGAATACCGAAGCAAGAACGAGGAAAGTGGAAATTCTAAAATCATAAATCCAGTATGACAGAGACAAAACAAATAAACAAAAAAGAACAAGAACGTCACAAAACTAAAGCACTAGCAGTGTGAACCCCTATAAACACTGAGGTATCATCAGGTGCTCCGGAAGGGTAAGCATGATCTGCTCCACGCGTGGCACCCGTCACACTGCCAGTGAAAAGTCCGGTTTTGTCACAGTCGGTGTTAGTCACTCCGGTAACAAACTCTGGATCTACCCAAAGATATCTGTTCTCATTTGTGGTTCTCAAATGACAAAACCTTCTGTGAAATGGAAACTTGTCTGTTGTAAGTGGACCGTGTCCTCAAAATAGTCGTTGTCACCATTATGTTAGTGTTTTGTAGATGAAGAAAATGTAACTTATGTCTAAGTCAGTTGCTCAGTCCTTCACGATAAACATTTGAAATATGTCAACTTATTAAAAAACTGTTTTGAGGAAGTGTTAGAGATGAACCTTCTAAATGAAATAATGCTAAATGAATCTACTCTAACCTGCTTTCTGGACAATACAAAATTACACTATAAAAACAGAAAATACAAAATGGATTGAATATCATTACCAGAAGTATGTGTTTTGCTCTCCACCAAGCCAGTGTAATTTATGAAGTGAGCACTTATTTGTGGTTTTTGCCTAGTGTATCGGGCGGAACATTCTTTTAGATATTATACATCATTCATGTATATATTTTCCGGTGTAAATAGTGACCATTGTGAGACTGGAAAAGACACTTATTTCAATTTTAAGGATTTCTACATTTCCTGAAGAGGACATTCGGCATCCAAGTTGGTTGTTACAAAAGTGGCAAATGGTAAATGGCAACGGTAAAGAAGGGCATGACAAAGATATTGACTATTTCACCTGAAAAAATTCGAGTGAAGTTGATAATGTAATCTGAACTCAAAATTTTCAAGCTATTGTTCACGACTTTATGGTTCTACACACTACCAAACTTTTCTTTGTCATGTTGAGGCAATCAACAATAAAGGTTTTAATTCACAGTACATGTGATATACTATTAATGGGTTTTTAAATGCAGAAAATAAATTAACAGTAACTTCGGTATTTTGTTATTTATTGCCAATGGGTTGATGCCTCTGCTGGTGGACTGTTAGTCCCCGAGGGTATTCACCAACCCAGTAGTCAGTACTTCGGTGCTGACCCAAAAACCGAATTTATTGAAACTTGCAATATCTAAATTTTACAAATTTTGTTAAAAACTAAGGAGTATCTCCCTCATGCATAGCTCTGTCCTTAGCTGAATTTTGGCTTTTCTATTTAGATCCGTTTGGGTATTTGTTCTCTATCAGCTTTTACACATTTTTTGGTTAATGGACTTCCAAATGTTTTGGTTTTATCTGCACTGATGAGACATAAGTTGTCGAAATGCGCATATGCAGAAAATAAATTAACAGTAACTTCGGTATTGTGTTATTTAGAAGGAGACATAAGATGTGGAAATGGAAAGATGACTTCGGTAAACAGATTCGGTACATTTACAAAGCGATCAAACACAAACACAAATAGTCGTTCATCTACGAAGTTTGATGAGAATTGCAAAAGTCAGCTATAAACGATATTAGAAAGCGAAGAATTTTTCTACCCATTAACAAAATGAAACAAAAACGTATACGCAAACTAAGATAATAGTTTTCGCAAGCACAGAAAAAAGCTTAATAAAATACAAATTTATAATCCACAAATCCGAAAGATTAATCGAAAACTATTAATGGTACACATAAAAAAGTCCAGAAATTCCAATATCTGATCTTTTCAAAGACCTGAAGGAGAATAAGTACATGAGGATGTTGAACAAGGCAGTAGAATATTGAAGGAACAAGGGAAGTGATGATTGCAAAAATCAAAGTCTATAGACATGTCAAAAACGGGAACATAGAAAAACAAAACCAAAACTTTGAATGAATATTAAAAAACTCATTTACTATATTATCAGAATATCATGGAAAAATTTTTTAATTTTATTTTAGATACAGTAACAATGAAGGGATATGGAGTAAATGCAAATGAGACAAAGTCTCTACAAATACAGGGTAAATAGGCAATGGAACAACTCTTTTATTGTTGTTCTTCATCTTGCAGTCACCATGAGGCTTTCAACAATGAGCTTAACTCCTACCTCCTAGCAAGATGGCCCCTAGCACCGGTTCGAGCGGAATTCATTGCTAATTGTCGAACAACGCTACATCCATGTCTTTTTAGCCGTTGATCCACAGATGCGTGATCGTCAACAAACATAAAACTGACTGGCAAACAACTGTTCCTACAATCACTGTCATCCATTGCTCGACAAAAAGACTGAAAGACGATCACAACATTTCACCAGCCCAGTAGTCAGTACTTCGGTGCTTACCCGAAAGCCGATTGTATTTGGAACCTTACAATATCTAAATTTTTGTAAATTTTGTTGAAAAGAAAGGAGTATCTCTCTCATGCAAAGCTCTGTCCTTAGCCGATTTTGGCTTTACATTTAGACTATATTGGTTATTTGTTCTCTATCAGTTTTAAACATTTTGAGTTTTTGGTTTTCCAAACGTTTAGATTTTATCTGCACTGAAGAGACATAAGTTGTCGAAATGCCCATCTGCAGAACCTAAATTCACAGTAACTTCGGTATTTAGTTATTTAACAACCACAGGGCTCTCATCGAGCCAATAGTAAGAAACATGGTATAATAAAATCATGAGAATTTGACACAATAAACAGGTGGTCAGAATAACAATTTGAAATGACAAAAAAATAACTAAATGAAATAAATAAATAAGCCTAAATTTTTAAATTTGATACTGCATCCATATAAAAAATTCTCTCAGGAACAAATACACAATAACAAAAATGTATTTAGAGCATACATCTCTCTCACGGGGAATCTTTGTAAGGATTTCACACTGCAGGAGAGACAAATTCCAGTCTAAAATTAACATGAAGGGATATGGAGTAAATGCAAAGAGACAAAGTCTCTACAAATACATATGGTAAAATAAGCAATGGAACAACACTTTTATTGTTGATCTTCATCTTGCATTCACAATTAGGATTTCAACAATGGGCTTCACTCATACCTCATAGTAAGTTCAAGACGGCCCCTAGCACCGGATTGAGCGTTTTTTATGTTTATAGGGTGATATCATTCGATAAACAAAAACAAGGGAGACAAACAAGATCAGAAAGATTATAGACCAATAACGCTTATCTGCTGTTTTGGTAACTTTCTACTTCTTTATTGAATAATTCACTAATAATTTCTCACAGGAGTATCGCACGATATGTGGAAATTAAGGGGGATTTAGAAAAGGTTATTCAACCGTATGTAATCTGTTAGTATTGGATTCTGTAAATATATTACGGATCATAAAAAGCAAATCACAAACTATTTTGCGTATGGCATAGTATTTGTTTGTAAAATTTCAATATTCATCATTTAAATGCAAAGATATTAAATTCATTTGGCGTATTTTTACATTAAATGCAATACTTTCATTCAAAACAACGGCAGTAGAGTGTCGAATAAACAAAGAACAAGATTACATAAATCAAAGTCCAGAGACAAGGGAAAAGTAAGAACATCAGAAGACGGAGACCAAAGACACTACACAACCACAAAACGCAAACACTGCAAAAACAACCAGGAGAACTAAAGCATTAACAGTGTGGACTCTCAAAGAGTGCTCCAGAAGGGTAAGCATGTCCTGCTCTGTATACAGCACCCGTCACACTGTCAGTGGGTCAATCCAGAGTAAAGTCAGAATCGGTAATGTCACATCCGGGAAGATGTAATCTAGCTGAAAATGTCAGATTTTATTTGCGATACCGACATTTCATATCTATCTATGATGTCGTGGTGATGGCCATAGAATTTCTGAAGGCACGAAAGTAAGAACGGTTGAACATAGCCCTGACAAATGATACAATTTGTCACTCAAATGCGATATTCTTAATTCAACTGTTATATTCATTCAAATGCAGTATTTGTTTTTGTTCAATTGATATAGTTTGTCATACAAATACAATATTTTTGATTGAATTTGCATATTTTTCCCATTTAAAGGCCATATCTTTATTAAAATGGTATAATTTGTCATTCAAATGCATTTTTTATTCAATTTGTATATTTTTAAATGCAATATCTTTTATCTTTTCACATGAAATGTTTTTTTCTTTTTACATACAATATTTTTTCTATTGAAATGCAATATTTTTGTATTCGGTTGGTGTAGTTTGGAATTTAATTGCGACATTTTTTCCGTTTATACAAACCATGTTTTTTTAATTCAGTTGGAATAATTTTTGATTCAACTGTGCTATTTCTTTATTGAAACTTAATGTTAAAAATAATAAATAATTGCAAAGTAATGTACTTGGCTAAGTCGTGTGAATCAGTTGTGCTAAATATCCGAACTTGCCGTTGTGAGAAATATAGGTAACCAAACGCATGGATGAGACAGCATATACACACACACTTTCCCTCACTAAATTATTGTCATCGTCGTTGTCAGGTTTTTCAATTTTGGAGACATAACCAGCAAAATAGAAGTATAAGATAGAGTTCAATTATGTGACAGATGCTGTTAGAAAACCAGATTTGATAAAACTTGTATTATGAATAAAGCTAAGATTTACAATGGCTATTCAAAACTACTGCGCTCGAATATTATGACGATTCTCCCGTAAGTATGTAAACGACATTTAGGATTAAAATTTTGTATTTCATATAATGGAGAAAAAACGGACTATTCCTCGGGTAATATAGGAGAAAGATAAGGGAGAATCTATCTTTTTTTCTTTTTGCGCCATATTTGAATGACGAGTGGAATCATTTTTAGCACAAAAGGTGTCAAAGGTTTAGATAGCCTTTTAAATGAAATTAAACTACAGGTTAATTGGTTACTTTATGCTCCACGTTTTACTTTATGCTGACTTTTCGGATGATACTGTTTTCTGAGACTAAATAAGATCTTTTGTTGCAGTTAAATATATTTTCCAAACAAATTGTAATACAAATGGGATTGAAAAGCTCTATAAACTCCTTAAAAATCAGCAGAGTTATATTAGAAGCTGATTTGATGACTCCTTCTTTTCTACTCTTTAATTCTTTAAAATAGTTAGATATTGAAAAGATAATTTGTTATCAAAAGGCTATTCTTGTATATAAGTCATTAAATAATATGGTGCCGTCGTATTTGCGATACAGTTTTCATTTTGTTGATAACACTATTTAACGTTCCAAAAGTAACAGCATGTTAACTTTACCAAATCCATATACAAATTCTTTGAAAGCAAGATGTGTTTGTGAAACACTGCATATTCCCCCAGATTCTGCAGTAAATTATATGAAAATACTCAATTCGACCCATTTTTGACCACTGTGACCTTGACCTTTGACATAATTTTTTTGCATATTTTATGTTCTCTCGACAAGACCTATACACTTGCCAAGTATTAAAAGTCTATCTTGCATAGTTCAAAACTTGTTTAGTTCCACAAAAACACCCAATTCTACCTGTTATTCTGAAACAGATGGAGCCCCTTTGGGCCTCTTGTTTATTGGAATGGTTTTAATTGATAAATGTATCTGTTTAAACATGCGATAAGAAACCTACAGAAAAATGCTGTATCAAGATCCGACAAAAAATTAAAAAAAACAAATCATTTTTTCCGTTTGTTCCCCTTTGGGCCTTTTGTTTCTCAAAAAACAGTAAATGCTAATTAAGATCTGTTGACATACAGCAGTTGCTCAATTTAATTAGCAATAGCATAAAACAAATCCTGTCTCAGTAGGATAAATAATAAGGATTCTACAGCCAAATATATGAAAACAGCCAATTTCACCCCCTTTTTGACCTCCGTGACCTTGAACTTTGACCTGACCTAATTTTTTTTTGCATATTTATGTTCCTCTTGACTAGACCTATACACTTGCAAAGTATGAAAGTATACCTTACATAGTTCAAAAGTTATAGCCAAGGTTATTTAAAAATTCATAATTTTCCGTTTGTTCCCCTTTGGGCCTCTTGTTTCTCAACAATGGTAAATGCTAACTCAAACGGTTGACATACAGCACTTGCGCAATTTTATTAGCAATAACATAAATCAAACCCCGTCTCAATAGGATAAATAATAAGGATTCTACAGCCAAATATGTGAAAACAGCCAATTTCACCCCTTACATAGTTCAAAAGTTATAGCCAAGGTTAAAGTTTCGGATACACAGACAAACAGACAAACAGACGGGACAAAAACAATATGCCGCCCCGATCCTTGATCTGGGGGCATAGGAAACTTTTTATATTCTGGCTCACAAATTTGGAACAGCTTACCATATGATTTGAAAGTTCGAAAATCAAACAGTTTAAACGGAAAAATGTTATGCCTATACTTTTTAAATAGTAATAAATTACAATATACTAGAATAAGTATATATGAATCTTAATCAAATACCATTGAATTGTTTTCTACACCTTATATGGCAAACTGTTTGTATATATTATATATAATTTTATGATGTAACCTTATATTTGAGGACCCCAGGAAGATTAGTGTCGGCTAATGGGATTATCCTCTTGAAATAAAGATTATTTATTTATTTATTTTTCCGAATACAGTGCTCCCGCGTTATACCACTCGTCTTCAGTGGCGGTCCCTCACTTATCACCTATCGTTTCCAAGGTCCATTTTTCAAAGAGTTACATCGTTTCTTTGTGATATATTCCCTCGATACATCGCCACCCTCACTTACTGCCAAAATTTTACCTTGTTCCAAAGGTGGCGATAAAACGAGGGTGCACTGTATTGTAATATGCAGAAATTAAAATTAACAGTTGTAAAGCCACTGTGACAGGAGAGTAAATGAAAACAAGACTAAGATTGTTAGTTTTGGTAATGACAGAACGCTTATAATAATTTGGAATGGAATGCATCCTCCTTATTTTGTCACGCCTGGTGTCACCACTGCACTACCAGGTTTTGCTCTATGGCGTCATGATTACGGGAAAAGGAAAGATTTTTGAACATGGTTGAAATACTTGAGTTTCGGAATTTAATTTCCAATTGGGAAATAAACACGAGAGACACTATGATGACAAACTATGTTTTTACAGAGGAAAGTATGACAGTATAAAAAAGACGCTAATAGACATCGATTGGGATTCAGAGTTGGCCCAGGGGGATATCAATGATCTTTGGAACCGATTTGCCGATAAATTATCAATTATAAATACAGTGGAACTTCAATGGCTCGAACACCCAAGGGACCGAAAAAAAAACAGTTCGAGAAAGAGGGGTGTTCGAGCTATTGAGGTCGAACTGTGTTTAAATTCGAACATAGGTTCTAGAAAAAGGGTTCCAGATATCCATGGTGTTCGAGTTATTGCAGTTCGAGCCATCGAAGTTCCACTGTAAAGAACATGTACCAGTGAGCAAATCCGTACCAAGAAAATATGATACACCCTGGATAAACGATGAAAGCAAATCCACACTTACATGTATAAAGAAAAGAAAACTTTGGAAAAAATATAAATACAACAGAAATCCATCAAGTAAAGAAAACTACAGTAATGCAAAGAGAGTAGCAAATAACCTGGTTAGAAAAGCAAAATGTGAATATGAAAGTTCAACAGCTATCAACATGAAGGAAGATGATAATTTTTTTTTTGGAAATACATTCAGTCAAAAACAAAAACCAAAGAATATATCTGATTGACCATTGATGAAAATGGCAATCGAATAATAAAATTAAAGCAGAATTACTTAACAATTTCTTCCAGAGCGTTTTCACTATAGAAGATGACGGCCAAAATGCACCTACTCTAGGTAAAAGAACTGAAGAGGAAATAGCACAAATTCAATTTACTCAGGAAAGCATTCAAAAGCATTTAGAAAAAATTAAAGGTATCAAAATTACCAGGACCAGACCAAATGCATCCTAAATTTCTACATGATACGGCTAAAGAACTATCAGTACCACTTTCAAAGATCTTAAAAGTATCAATGGATCAAATGAAACTGCCTGAAAGCTAATGTGACGCCTCTACATAAAAAGGGACCAAACAATTCTGTCAAATACTATAGACCAATAAACCTTACATCGATACTATGCAAAACCATGGAGAATTTGATCAGAGATTGTCTACTATCTCATATGGAAACACATAATTTATTTACAATTCATCAGCATGGTTTTCGAAAAGGTAGATCTTGTGTGACGCAACTTATTGAGGTATTAGATAGCTGGTCTCAGCAACTTGATAATCGAAATGCTGTTGATACAATATATCTAGATTTACAAAAAGCTTTCAATAAGCACCCCATCAGTGCTTACTGAACAAATTGAAAAGCTATGGAATATGTGGCAACATCTGTGGATGGATTAGTGATTTTAGCAGACGGAAAACAAAAGTTGGTTATAAACGGTACTGGGTCAGATTGGACAACTGTGAAATTCCCACAGAGGAGTGTTTTGGGACCAATTCTGTTTACTATTTACATTGACTACTTGCCAGACGTCGTCCAAAACATAACCAAATTGTTTGCTGACGATACAAAACTATATGCAGTAGTTAACAATGAGGATGACCAAATCATCTTGCAAAACGATATTAATAACTTAGTTCAATGGTCCGATACGTGGCTTTTAAAATTCAATCAGTCAAAATGTAAACATGTACATTTGGGGCATCCAACCAACACCAAATACAAAAAGGGAGAAAATGAAATAGACCTTGTCCACGAAGAAAAAGACCTAGGAATACTAATAGATTATAAGCTCATATTTCAAAATCATTTCAGTAAACAAATAAAAAAAGCTCATCAAAGGTTAGGCATGATAAAGAGAAGTTTTAGTGACATGGATAAGGATATGTTTTTGACACTTTTTAAAAGTATAGTAAGACCACATTTGGAATACGGAAGTTCAGTTTGGTCAGTAATTTACAAAAAGGAAGCTCTTCGGTTAGAAAATGTGCAAAGAAGAGGAACTAAATAATTAAAAAACATCCAACATCTTAACTATACAGATCGTGTGATATATTTGGGACTTCTATCTTTACAATACAGGAGATTAAGGGATGACATGGTACAAACCTACAAAACTCTTAATAACATAGATCATGTTCAGTATGAACACATTTTTCCAAGTAGAAGGTCAGGGGCACAAACAAAAATTGCTTCAAAATGTTGACAAAATGCTTCCCAGTTATAAAAACGATGTACCAAATGATTGCTTATTGTATGAGCTTTACAAAGAACTCAACTTTTTACAATTTCTATGCCCAATACGTTCCATAGCGCCATTAAACATACCCCTACCCCTATGAAATATTGACGAAAATTTAGATATTTTCATTGAAATTGCGTAAGTTTGATGGTCTAAAGAACCCGAAGTGCATTTCGATTCACAAATCTGAAAATTGTTTTTAGTTTTTCAGTCTATTTTCTTGAATATAAAACATGTTAACATAATGTTTACATATTTTTAATGACCAAAGTTTTATTTTCAATAGACCAAATAAATGGATCTTTGAATATTTCCGATTTTGACTAAGTTTTATCATTCTTTTGCGATTATATTACTTTTTAGTAAACAAATATTATTTAAAGTAGGTATCATTTGAAAGCTTATTATATTTGCTGTACAGCTATTACAAATAATGGCCATTCTTATGTTATATTAACTTCATACATCAATAACACTTACCCCTACCCTAACAAATTTACTGAAAAATTGTCAATTTTTTGTCTATATTCGCATAAAAATAACCAGAACACGCAAAAGGTATATTGTAAATGACAATGTAGCATTAATTATACCATGATTTCGTATTTAAACAGCCATTTGTTGACTTAAACTCAATGTTTAGCCTCAAATTAATGAAAAAATGGGAAGTTTTAACATTTCAGATTTGTGCAAAGTTCATTATTAAATCGTAATATGTGTCAAATGTGGAGGATTTAACTACAGATTTGCCATTTAATTTTTTTAAGCGTTACATTAGTTTTCTGAAAACATTGTTTAGAAAAACAAGAAGAGTTTAATGTGACTCTAAATACCGAAAATCTTACCCCATATCCCAACAAATTTTCCCTATTATAGTCAATTTTTTTACTCTATTCGCATAAAAATAACCAAAACATGCAAAATCTTCATTGCATATAACAAAGTTGCATAAATTCCATCATGATTTGTCATTTTAAGCCCCACTTGTCAGCTTAAACTCAATATTTTGTACAGAATTGATGAAAAATGGGAATTTTCAGCATTTCCAATTGCCCAAAATTAAATAGTTATAGGTGGCAAATCTGGAGGATTTATTTGCAGATATGCAAATTCATTGGTCTAACCGATAAATAATTTATCTAAAAATGTTTATAAGAACGAGGTTACAATGTGACTTTAAATACCGGAAATTTAATCCCTACCACAAGAAAATGATGTTTAAAAATCCCAAGATTATGCCTATCTGTACATATTTATGAATAAAACATACTTTACATGTTTTACTTTCTTTAAGAAATGCATTTTATATATTGCAATATGCAATTTTAAGGTTAGTGAGGACAGCTGTCATGTGATTAAACCATAAAAATGGCGGGAAAAAATTAAAAATGTTCAGAATGGAATTAAATTTGACAGGAATGTTACTGAGCATGTGTAGAAACGAACTTTGGTTTTAAAAACATCAAAATGGCGACCGTTGCCATGGGAACAGAAAATGGCGGAAATTTTCAAATTGCTCCAAAATGAAGGAAATTTGACAGTAAGGTTACTTAGCATGTGTAGATACGAGTTTTGGTCTTTAAAATATCAAAATGGCGACCGTTGCCATGGAAACAGCAAAATGGCGGAAAAAATTCAAATTCCTTCGTATATGATAAAAAATTGAAATAAACTTGAAATAAGGTGAGAAAAAGGAAAATAATACTAAATTAACACAGTAAAAGTGCTCAAAAAAGAGAAATAACTTTGGTAAAAATTAAATAATATAGAGATATAGTAGTAAAAAAGTAAATATGTACACAAAGGGATAAGAAAAGTGGAAAAAATGATAGAATATAACTTGAAAATTGTGGGAAGAGAGAATTCACCCTACAACAACAATAGCAATCTCCCCTTCTAAACAATTAACGCAGACGTGATAGAAATACTGCCAGAACAAGCCACTGCTGATTTCCGCTTTATAAAGATCACTCCCTATAAGTTTGGAACAAGAAAATATGAGAAATATCAACTCATTCATTTAGTCAACGCCATCCAAAATATATCTTTATACAGCATAAAAGGTTATTCCGGTCAAAACGGTGGCCAATGCGAAATAAAAACTACTTCCGGTCCCGCATGTGCGCTCCTTTATCTCTCTATGGGACTCCTGTGGGGTCACGTGTCGAACTATCATACAATATATCACAAAATTTGAATTTGTAGATGAAATTTTTGTATTTATGATTAACAGTAGGTAAGAAAGTAACCACTTCCGGTTTGACATGTGTAACCTACAACTTCCTGTTCTAGTCAAGTGAAGACCGTATACAGTCACATGAGTATTTTACAAGCACAGCCAGTGACATCATTTCCGGTTTTCCTTCTAGTGACGGCAAAAATTTTTGAGGGGAGGAGGGCAATATTGTCAACTTTGAATGCTTGTAGTTCTCTTAAAAGCCTGGTTTGCTATACTGATTTTTTTATATTTTGAAGATTTACTATGAAGGTATATATTTAAGTAAAAAAAATGAAATTTTGAATTCGGAAGATTTTCTAAATTTCACTTTTTATGTCCCTCCAGGGGACAAAAAGTGATAAAAAATCTAACCTCAATGTGCACATAATTGGGAATATTAACAAAAATAATTGACAGAAGCGGATATTTTTTTAGAAATACCTTTTAAACAACAAAGACTTATAATCCAAACACTCTTTTAACAAAAACAATGTACAATTGGCTTTTTATATGCTCAAAAGGGGGGTAAATGGGAATTCGGACCATTATTCAGGGGAGGTAACTTTGCCCCCATTTATCTCAGAAAAACGCCTGGAAAGGTTGTCCAATATTTATACCAAAGAAAAGGTACATATTCAACAGTAATATATTTAAAAAATAGCCATTTTGAATTCGGAATTATTTTTCGGGTCAGGTGTCCTCAATAACCTAAAGCCAAAATATGAATAAAATTGTATATTTTTTTGAAAAATGGGAATTTTCAGAACTTCGGAATTTTACAAAATTCAAAGTTGAAGTGTTGTATAACTGCCCATAAACCACGCACATAATCTCATTTGTGATATATGGGAGTCTCAGTGAAGTTTGGTGTTTGAAATGATATGTTATTGGACCTTTATACAATGTTTAAGCTTTTCAAGCTGAATAAAATGAAATACATTGTGTTGAAAATTTTTGGTAAGGGGTAATATGTTTGTAATTTATGAGACTGTGGGTTAGTCTAAAATGTGTAAATGCATATTTTCTAATGGCTTAGATATAATGAAAGGATATTTATTCAACATTTTCAAGTATCATATCAATTTCATGAAGTATTTGCATCTCAAAGTCAAAACAGCAGAAATTTTAAAAAACGGAAAATTCCAATTTTGCATACAATTTCGGGCAGAAGAGTCGAAAAGAGACCTCTTAAAAACATTAAATCTACTTAAATGACCTTCTGTCTGTCAGCTGTAGTGAAATTCACACTGAAATTCCAATAAAACATTTTTTTATCAATTAAACCTGATACTTTCATATTTTCCCTTAAATTTTTAGGGGGAGGGATGCTAATTTTGACATTTCTGAACCTACAATACGTCTGAAACTAAAATGTGTGCACACGATTTGTTGCTAACATATCATAAATCATTATTACATCGACAATCATTTAATATATATTCAGATTTTTACGACCATAAAGTCAGAAAGTCGAAATTGTGAAAAAATTTAGGCATAAAAACTAGATCAAATGACTAGGGCTCTTTATCTGAAAGGAATTGACAGGCTAAAATCGTCATTGTCGCAAGTTTTTGCAGGGGGTACATTTTGGTATCCCCAGATCACAGAAATGGCGTAAAATGCCGAAACTTGATTTCATTGTAAAGGATATTTAATTAGCTTTAATTTGGTACCAAATTTGAATACATATTACTTATCATTAAACAATTATGATTTTCCGTGGTGTACTATAAAAGTGGCCCTATACTGTCTATGCGTGCAGGTTATGTTCGTGTTAACATGTTTTATTTTGAAGAGGGGATATAGAAGGACTGAAAAAAAAAATCGGTCTAGATGGGAGGTGGGGGTGTGAGTAGTTGATATGGCAAAAAGCCGTAGATTTTCAAAAAACGTTTTTTGAAAATCTATGGCTTTTTGCCATAGTTAACTACTATCCAGGAGCATGTGACAAAAAAACGTGTTTACGATTTTTGTTTCTACAACGGTTGAAACTCTGCTTTAAGCACTCCAGAAGTAAAGAAGTAGGTTTTACTCACATTTTTTACGTTGCTTGCGGTTTAAGCATTTTATAAGTAAAACAAAGACTTGGTACATAACACGGGTTATACGTAACACTGCCGTAGGCACTGACGTGTATCTCTTGTTCTATTCTTTTGATTCCTATATATTTCTAGTAACTCTGACAGGTCGTCACCAGTTACTCTCTCTATAACAAATATATTAATAAAAGGATAATATAAATATACGATTTCCCCTTGAATGTCAAGTATTTCGTAAAAACCATACACCTTTGTTTTTATTTTTTTTAGATTGTTGGTCAAATCATATGCAAGCATTTTTTTTTAAGTGATTTTTTATTATAAAAGTCAAACATTATTACTTACCATAACGGTTATG
>MJUU01023924.1:6244-28700 GCA_002080025.1 Modiolus philippinarum
AAATCTTTATTTTTCATCGGATTTTGATGGGATTTTTTTTCTTTGAATTTCTATGGATGTTAAGTTTTAGTTGATAGTACATATTTTGCATAGCTCTTACAGTTTTTTATCAGTAAGTAATCAAAAGGGTTTATTTTTTCCCTATTTTGTTTCTAGCTAATAACTGTGTCTAGCTTCTTTTTGTGTCCATCTAATTATTGTGTCAAGCTCTTTACTGTGTCCACATTCACTTTAAACTACTTTTGTTGAAATTTCAGTGGTTGACATGCTGTGGTTGTATCATGCTGCGCTCGGCGTAGCCCTTTATTGCTCAAATGATTTTTTACAGTTGCATATAGCACCTTATTGAATTGTAACATAATAACTTTTTGAGATTACATACATGTTAGATATTTTTACACATTAAAGATTTACTTCTTATGATTTACTTACAATAAAAATGTCAAAATCAGTGAAAAATGCAGATAGCCCCTTTTTGCTCTGAACCCTCGTCCTTTTTTCATTGATTAATTCAGTATTTTGTTATGATTTATATTTATCTTGTCTAACATTTAGAGATAGAGCTATAGTTTTTGGCATGCATGTCAGTTTGTTTGTTTGTCTGCTAAAAAAAACCCTCAAACATTGGCTACATTTTTTGATCGATAAGCTTTTTAGCTCACCTGGCCAAAGGCCACGTGAGCTTTTGCCATCACTTGGCATCTGTCGTCTTGTCAGTCGTCGTCGTCGTCCGTAAACTTTTCATATTTTGACTATCTCCTCTGAAACCACTGGACCAATTCTAACCAAACTTCACAGGAATGATGTATTGTAGGTCCTTCACAAAGACTGGCGAAATTTTTATGATCCGCCAAAAACATGGCTGCCAGCACGGAACATAGTTATAACATTGGACCCTATGGGAAAATGTACCTTTTTGCTATCTCTTCTGAAACCACAGAACAAAACTGAACTAAACTTTACAAGAATGATATATGGAAGGTCCTTCACTTAGATTACAGAATTTTTTCTGATCGGCCAAAAACATGGCAGACAGCTCAGGACATAGTTTACCATGGGACCCTATGGGAAAAGCTTATATTTGCTATCTCCTCTAAAGCTATTGAAGCAAATTGAACCAAACTTTACATGAATGATGTATGGAAGGTCCTTTACGTAGATTGCCAAAATTTTTCCGATTGGCTGAAAAACATTGCCGCCAGCGCAGAACATAATTTCACTGGGACCCTATAGGAAAAGCATACATTTGCTATCTTCTCTGAAGCTACTGAAGCATATTGAATCAAACTTTACAGGAATGATGTATGGAAGGTCCTTTACGTAAACTACTGAAAATTTTATGTGACTGCAAAAAATTTGAGGTCGTATAATGGTATGGTGCTGTCGTTGTTGTCGGTGTCGTCAGCGTTGTTTTTGTCGTCGTCTGTAGACACTTTTGTTTTTGGGCAATAACTTAAGTTCCAGTTGACCAATCCCTATGAAATTGTATCATAGTGTTCTTTGGCACAAAAGGAAGACTTGGATGGGTTTTGGTCATTTTGGCCCCTCCCGTTTTCAAAAAGGGGCCAAAAAGGGAAAATTTTGGTGTTTTCACATATTTGGCTCTAGAATATTTATTATTTATTCGATTTTGATGGGGTTTCTTTCAGTGTGTTTCTAATTAAATTTCCTTTCAGCAGTATGCATCGAATTTTACGTGGCATGTACGGTACACCAGATAAATTGGGCCCAAAAGGGGCGATTTTCAAAATTTTTTTTTTAATTTTTAGTCCAATTTTGGTGCAGTTTTTTAAATGGATTCTTTTTGAAAATAAACATAGAGCTGCAACATCAGATTTTTGACAACTTTTTTGTTTTCAGAGCTATGAGGGACTGAATGCGGACAAACTTGCAAATTTGCAGGTTACCTAAAATTTTTATTTTTCATCGGATATCAATGAGATTTTTTTTTCCTGTGGATTCGTCTTGATTTAAGATTTCAGTAATATGCCAACCAATTGGCATAGCTCTTTCTGTTTTTGAGCTACAAGGAGTCAAAGGGGCCAAAATTGCAATTTTTAAAAAAGTGAAATCTTTTATTTTTCATCAGATTTGATGGTAATTTTTTTGTTTGTTTTGGAGTCCTCTTGTTGTACGCTTTTGGTAGTTTGTCAAAAGATAGCTCTTACCATTTCTTAGCTATAAGGGGTCAAAGTGGCTGGAATTGCAATTTTTTAAAATAT
The DNA here is from genome assembly GCA_002080025.1 of Modiolus philippinarum. NCBI lineage: Eukaryota > Metazoa > Mollusca > Bivalvia > Mytilida > Modiolidae > Modiolus > Modiolus philippinarum. The sequence goes on from MJUU01023924.1 coordinate 8,467, forward strand.
GTAAAAAATTTTATTGGATTTAATGGGGTTCCTTTCTTCGTATCCTCTTATGGTATAGTTAGAAGTAGTATGTCGACCAATTTGACATACCTCTTACAATTTCCGATAAGTATAAGGAATTATAAGGGCTAATTTTTATTTTCCTTAGTTAATGTGTAGCTAATAACTGGGTAAACTATTTATTGTGTCCATCTAATTACTGTATCAAGCTCTTTTCTTTGTCCTCATTCATTTTGAATTACACTTGTTCATATTTCAGTGTTCGACATGCTGCGGTCATATCATGCTGTGCTCGGCCCTTTATTCCGATCTGCTAAAAAACATGGCCGCCAGCGCAGAACATAGTTTTACATGGGACCCTATGGGAAAAGCATGTATTCGCTTTCTCCTCTGAAGCTTCTGAAGCAAATTGAACCAAAGTTTGGAGGAATGATGTATGGAAGGTTCCTCACTTAGTTCTTTTTGCTGAAATTTTTCAGATCAGCCAAAAATCATGGCCGCCAGCACAGGGCATAGTTTAACATTGGACCCTATGGGACAATGCATATATTGGATATCTCCTCTGAAGCTACTGAAGCAAATTGAACCAAACTTTAGAGGAATGATGTATGGAAGGTCCTAAATGTAGATTGCCAAAATTTTTCCGATCTGCTAAAAAACATGGCCGTCAGCACAGAACATAGTTTAAAAACATGGATCCTTTAGGACAAGCATATATTTGCTATCTCACTTGAAGCTACTTATGCAAATTGAGTAAAACTTTTCAGGAATGGTGTATGGATGATCCTTCACATAGAATGCCGAAAACATGGCCGCCATCACAGAACATAGTTTAACATTAGACCCTATGGGAAAATCACATCCTCTGATATCACTGAAGCAAATTCAACCAATCTTTACAGGAATGATGTACGGAAGGTACTTTACACAAATTGATCATTTCATTTTGATCCGATAAAAAATATGGCTTCCAGTGCAGAACATAGTTTAACATTTGAGCCAGGTATGAGATAACCGTCCTTTTAATCATCATCTCTGAAACTAATCAAGCAAATTTAACTATATGTATAGAAGGGCCTTTGCAAAAATTATTCATTTCAGTAGGATCAGACAAAACGTGGGTGCTAATGGAGAACATAGCTAAACATTTGACCCCATTCGTAAAAAATATCATTTTTGGTCATGCATGGCATAGAAGCATTTTGTCAGGTGAGCGATACAGATTCAGAGAAGGCTCAGTCTCTGAGCCTCTGGTTTGTAGTCCATGTGGCAGGACCTTTCAAACAGTACCATAATATTGGACATCAAAGCCATTGACCTTGGCATGAGACTGACCCTTTCAAAAAAGATATTAAATTAACTTTTACTTTGGGTATATCTTTTGAATGGTAATTGATGTGGCTTTCGTGTTTTTCATGTGCATTCCTTGTTGCAACCCTTTTAAATATTTGACCTCATGACCTTCACCTTGGAATGTGAACAACTGCATAATATCTTTAACATTGGGTATATCTTTTGAATGGTACTTTACAGGGCTTTCATATTTACAAGTTAATTTCTTGTGAGAAGACCTTTCAATTGGTCCCTAGGATATTAGACCTCATGACCCTGACCTTGGCATGTGACTATCTGATCAAATTTCACCATCACCACAAATGTGAAATTTTATTTTATTTTATTAAAAGGAACATTGAACTGATATATGAAAAAAATTTCAGAGACTTTGTATTGGAAGAAAGATCTTTCATATTATTTTGTATCTTCTATCTTCTTAATCTAAAATCTGTTTTGAATGGCAAGAGAAGGTGTATTTTTTATGCCCCCGTGAATCGAAGATTCGGGGGGCATATAGTTTTTGGCCTGTCTGTCTGTTTGTTTGTCCACAAAAAACTTTAACATCGGGTATATCTTTTGAATGGTAAGTGATAGGGCTCTCATATTTTGCATGTGTATTCCTTGTGGCAAGACCTTTTAATTGGTACCAGAATAGTTGACCTTGGCCTGTGAACTACTGCATAAAAACTTTAACATTGAGCATATCTTTTGAATGGTAAGTGATAGGGCTTTCATAGATTGTATGTGTATTCTTTGTGGAGAGACCTTTCTAACCATACCAAAATTTTGGACCTCGTGACCTTGACCTTGACATGTGATGAACTTTTTGAAAAAAAAATAATAAACTTCAACATTGGGTATATGTTTTGAATGGTAAGTGATATGGATTTCATATTTTGCATGTGCATTTCTTGTGGCAAGACCTTTTAATTGGTACCAGAAAAGTTGACCTTGTGACCTTGACCTTGGCCTGTGAACATCTACATAAAAACTTTATCATTGAGCATATCTTTTGAATGGTAAGTGATAGGGCTTTCATAGTTTGCATGTGTACTCCTTGTGGAGAGACCTTTCTGTTGGTACCAGAATATTTGACCTTGTGACCTTGACCATGGCATGTGACTGTCCGGTAAAATTTAACCAGAAAAATGAAATTATATTTTGTTTTATTATATATATAAATTAAACTCATTTATGACGAAATGTTTCTTGATATCTATAGAATTTTTTTTTTTGTAAAAAAGATTTTGTAAATCATTCAGCATATTTTCTTCATCTATTCACTTTCGTTTTACAGGTATTTATATATGTATTATATATATCAATGATGAGGGATGTTACTAAAAATATCTACTATTTCATTTCTTCTCTTCTGTGTATTCCTCCACTTTTGGGGAACCAGTATTGATGATCCCTGGTGTAATCAAATTACTGATAACACTGATAGACAGAACACAATGAGTTGACTATAAATGTTCCTAATAGTGTGGGGATTGTTTTTGAGCTCACCTGACCTGAAGGGTCAGTGTGAGCTATTGCCATCACTTGGTGTCCGTCGTCCGTGGTCCGTCCGTCCGTCCGTCGTCTGTTAACTTTTCACATATTCATCTTCTCCTCTGAAACAACTGAAGCAAATTCAACCAAACTTTACAGGAATGATGTATGGAAGGTCCTTTACAAAGATTGCTTATTTCGTTCCGATCCAATAAAAAACATGGCCGCCAGCGCGGAACTTAGGTTTAACATAGGACCCTATTGGAAAATCACATTTTCATCTACTCCTCTGAAAGCACTGAAGCAAATTAAACCAAACTTCACAGAAATGATGTATGGAAGATCCTTTACAAAGGTTGCTCATTTTGTTTCGATCCGATAAAAAAACATGGCCGCCAGCGCAGAACTTAGGTTTAACATTGGACCCTATGGGAAAAATCTATTGCTCCGAAAGGCTGATGCAAATTGAACCAAACTTTACAGGAATGATGTACTATAGGTCTTTATGTAGATTGCCGAAAATTTTCTGATCTGATGAAAAACATGGCGACCAGCACTGAACATGGTTTACCATAGGACCCTAGGGGAAAATCACATTGTCATCTACTCCTCTGAAATAACAGAGGCAAATCCAATCAAATTTTACAGGAATGATGTATGGAAGGTCCTTTACAAAGATTGCTCGTTTCCTTCCAATCCGCTAAAAACATGGCCGCCAGCGCAGAACATACTTTAACATGGGACCCTATGGGAAAAACATATATTTGCTATCTCATCTGAAGCTACAGAAGCAAATTCAACTAAACTTTGCAAGAATGGTCATGCATGGCATATAAGCATTTTTTCAGGTGAGCGTTACAGGCTCAGTCTCTGAGCCTCTAGTTTAATAATGCTTGGATAATGATTGGAGGGGTTCATTTGGGTGACTTCTGTGTTTGCCTCCAATTGCAATCATCATTTGATCTGATTAAACTTTTCAGTTGATACAAGAATTTATTTCTACAAATTATTTTGTCAGAAGGACATTCATTGTTCAAAGTTGCTAATTGTTTTTTCTTTACTTCTACTCGGGGGCATAAGTGCTTCATAAAACACATCTTGTTAATGAAGTTTGGTGACCTATTGTTTCTACTTTATTTCTTATTATACATAGTGATTGGGGTGTTCGTCTGTCCATTTGTTGGTTGGTCTATCAATCCGTCTGTTACACATTTTTGGTCACAGTTTCTCCTCATGTCATTTATATGTATGTGTTGGAACGGTTTCATTAGTATCCTGCCATGAAATGGCGGTGCCCTGTAGTAATCAGCCTGTCTGTCCGTCCATCCGTCTGCTCGTCCGTCCCTCAGCATTTTCTATGTTATACGATAACTCAAGATTGCCTTCACCGATTTTTTGGATTTTTATGCCCCCGTGAATCGAAGATTCGAGGGGAATATAGTTTTTGGTCTGTCTGTTTGTTTGTCTGTTTGTCCACAAAAAAACTTTAACATTGGACATATTTTTTGAATGGTAAGTAATAGGGCTTTCATATTTTGCATGCGTATTCCTTGTGGCAAGACCCTTCAGACGATACCAAAATTTTGGACCTCGTGACCTTGACCTTTGCATGTGATGGACTTTTAATAGAAAATAATAAACTTTAACATTGGCTATATCTTTTGAATGGTAAGTGATGTGGCTTTCATATTTTGCATGTGCATTCCTTGTGGTAAGACCCTTTAATTGGAACCAGAATATGTGACTTTGTGACCTTGACCTTGGCCTGTGAACAAATGCATAAAAACTTTAGCATTGAGTATATCTTTTGAATGGTTAGTGATAGGACTTTTATATTTTGCATGTGCATTCCTTGTGGGAAGACCTTTCAGTTGGTACCAGAATATTTGACCTCTTGACCTAGACCTTGATTAACGACCATATTTAAAAAGTAAAACATTTGACAGTCTTTTGAATGGTAATTGGCCAAAAGGAGATAAGTCAAACTGATATGAGGAAAGTCTGCAATATTTTGATGACATTGCGTCAGATTTTATGTGTCTATTTTATAAATACAACAATGAAGCCTTATCTAAAGAATTTGTAATGAAAACAGATCTTGTCAAGTTTCTTCATTTAAAATTTTAATATGATAGGAATATCTTTTGAATGTTAAATAATAGGGGTTTTCTATTTCAAAGGTGTATTAATGGTGATTTGATTTTTCAGTTAATTTTAGAATTTAAATACATATTATTTTTTATATTTATACAAGCAATAAATTCATCTACATGTATCGATGAGAAACTGTTTCTGGATTCCTACCGTAGACCGTTATTAATATACATTGTATATATCAGTGAATAGGGATGCTACTAAATCTATTAAATATTTTCTGATGTAATTACATGTAATCNTTTTTTGAATAGCTATAAATAGATTCTACTGTATTGATGAAAAAATAGAAAACACTGATAGGCAGAAAGACAATAAGTTAATTATAAATGTTTAGAAAAAAGGGGGGTGAAAATTGTTTCCTTATAACACTTGAAAAATGATGGGGGGGGGTCATTTCGGTGACTTCTGTGTTTGCATCCAATTAAAGTCATCCAGAAACACATTAAGTATTGTTCAGTGTGCTAAATGTTTCTTCCTAACTTATCTACTCGGGGGCATAAGTGTTTCCAAAAAACATATCTTGTTTAACTCGGAGTTCAACTTGATCAAAGGAAGCTCCGTTTCGTTTTTGAAAAAAATCGGAAAATATTTTTTTGGAAAAAACTTAGTGTTTATATGAAAAAAAAATGCATATTTTGAGAATAAAACTATGTCGTACAATAACTTTAGATGTTTTCAGGGATTTAAATGATTTTGACACACTAGGTTGGAATTGGCCAAAGGAGGCTACGTTTTTATTTTGAGGAAAATCAGAAAAAAGAATTTTGAGGGAAAAGCTTAGTTTTTATATAAAAAAGTGCATATTTTGAGAATTAGCTCTATGTCGTATGATAACTTAAGATTGCCTTCAGGGATTGAAATGATATTTATACTCAAGGTTGGAATTGACTAAAGGAAGCTCCCTTTCGTTTTTGAGAAAAATCAGAAAATAATTTTTGGGAAAAAATGTTTTTTTTATGAAAAAAGCATGTTTTGAGAATTAGCTCTTTGTTGTACGATAACTTTAGATTGTTTTCAGGGATTTTAATGATTTTAATACTCGAGGTTGGGCTTGACCAAAAGAAGCTCCCTTTGGATTTTGAGAAAAATCAGAAAATGGTTTTGGGGAAAAACATAGTTTTTATATGAAAAAATACACATGTTGATAAATAACACTATGTTGTACAATAACTTAAAATTTAACGATTTTGGTACTCGACGTTGGACTTGACCAAAAGAAGCTCCTTTTCGTTTTTGCGGAAAATCTGAAAACAATTTTAGAGGAAAAACTTAGTTTTTATAGGAAAAAGTGCATGTTTATGAATTAGCTGTCATATGAGAACTTGAAATGACCTTGATATATTTTTTAGCTCACCTGACCCGAAGGGTCAGTGTGAGCTATTGCCATCACTTGGCGTCCGGTGTCCGTCGTCCGTTAACTTTTCAAATAATCATCTTCTGCTCTGAAACCACTGAAGCAAATTCAACCAACTTTACAGGAATGATGTATGGAAGGTCCTTTACAAAGATTGCTCATTTCGTTCCGATCCGATTAAAAACATGGCCGTCAGCGCGGAACTTAGGTTTAACACTGGACCCTATGGGAAAAATCAGATTTTCATCTTCTGCTCTGAAAAGGCTGAAGCAAATTCAACCAAACTTTACAGGAATGGTGTTCTTAAAGTCCTGAACGAAGATAGCTCATTTCGTTCCGATTCGACGAAAAACATGGCCGCCAGCACAGAACATGGTTTAACATAGGACCCTATGGGAAAATCACCTTTTCATCTACTTCTCTGAAACCACTGATGCAAATTCAACCACACTTTACAGGAATGGTGTATGGAAGGTCCTTTACAAAGATTGATCCTTTCGTTCCGATCCGATGAAAAACATGGCCGCCAGAGCGGAACTTAGGTTTAACATTGGACCCTATGGGAAAAATCACATTTTCATCTTCTGCTCTGAAAAGGCTGAAGCAAATTGAACCAAACTTTACAGGAATGATGCACTTAGGGTCCTGAACAAAGATGGCTCATTTTGTTCCGATCCGACGAAAAACATGGCCGCCAGCACGGAACATGGTTTAACATAGGACCCTATAGGAACATCCCATTTCCATCTACTCCTCTGAAACCGCTGAAGCAAATTCAACCAAACTTTACAGGAATGATGTATGGAAGGTCCTTTACAAAGATTGCTCATTTCATTCCGAACTGATAAAAAAACATGACCACCAGCGTGGAACTTAGGTTTAACATTGGACCCTATGGGAAAAATCACATTTTCATCTTCTGCTCTGAAACAACTGAAGCAAATTCAACCAAACTTTACAGGAATGATGTACTTAAGGTCCTTAACAAAGGTTGCTCATTTCATTCTGATCCGATGAAAAACATGGCGGCCAGCACTGAACATGGTTTAACATAGGACCCTTAAGGAAAATCACATTTTCATCTTCTTTTCTGAAATAACTGAAGTAAATTCAACCAAACTTTACAGGAATGATGTATGGAAGGTCCTTTACAAAGAGTGCTCATTTTGTTCTGATCCAATGAAAAACATGACCGCCAGTGTGGAACTTAGGTTTAATATCGGACCCTATGGAAAAATCACATTTTCATCTACTCTTCTGAAACCACTGAAGCAAATTCAACTTTACAGGAATGATGACTGAAGGTACTTTACAAAAATTGCACATTTCATTTCAATCCCACAAAAAACATCGCCTCAAGTGCAGATTATAGTTTAACACTGGCGCCCAGTATGAGAAAACCATCCTTTTCTTCATCTTCTCTCAAAACAATTAAAGCAAACTAAATGTATAGAAGGTCCTTTGCAAAAATTACTCATTTCAATAGGATCAGACAAAACACACGAGTTCTAATTGAGAACATACCTGAACACCCTGTCCCATTGGTAAAAAACATGAAAATTTTTGGTCATGCATGGCATAGAAGCATTTTGTCAGGTGAGCGGTACAGACTCAGTCTCTGAGCCTCTAGTTTCAATGTTTTCATTTGATCTGGACAGAAGAGACTTAAGTTGTCAAAATGGCCATTTGCAGAAAATAAATTTACAATGTTTATTTATGTTTTTCCCCACAGTTGTTTTATGATTTCCATGAAGCTTTTTGCCACACACATGGGGTGGGGCCCTTTCCCACTTTGTCAGTATTCTAGTATTTGGCTTGAAGCTTGTTGAAGTTTTTAGCTCACCTGGCTATGCCAGGGTGAGCTTTTGACATCACTTGGCGTCCGGCGTCCGTCGTCCGTCCGGCGTAAACTTCTCATTCGTAGATCTTCTCCTCTGAAACCACTGGGCCAATTGGAAGCAAATTTGGTCACAATAGTCCATGGGTGGTCCCCTTTAAATATGTATCCGGCAGATCCGTACCTCATCCAAGATGGCCGCCAGCGGGAAACATATGTTTAACATTGGACCCTATGGGTAAACACATTCAAAGATCTTCTCAGAAACTACCAGTCCAATTATAACCAAACTTAGTCACAATGGTCCTTAGATAGTCCCTTCCAAAAAAGGTATCCGGCAGGTCCGTACCTAATCCAAGATGGCCGCCAGCGGGGAACATAGTTTTAACATTGGACCGTATGGAAAAGACATTCAAAGATCTTCTCAGAAACTACCAGTCCAATTATAACCAAACTTAGTCACTATGGTCCTTCGATGGTCCTTTCCAAAAAAGGTATCCGGCAGGTCTGTACCTAATTCAAGATGGCCCCCAGCGGGGAACGTAGTTTTAACATTGGACCCTATGGGAAAGATGAGGAATTTATTTCCGAAATGGCCATACAGCTCATTAGAATATTGCAGTTGGAATTAACATATGTGTTATGGTCTCATGTTCATTTACTCAATATCCTTTCGTAAAATATTCAAAGATCTTTTTCTCAGAAACTGCCAGTCCAATTATAACCAAACTTAGTCACAATGGTTGTTATATGGTCCCTTCCAAAAAAGGTATCCGGCAGGTCGGTACCTCATCCAAGATGGCGGCCAGCGGGGAACACATTTTTAACATTGGACCATTTGGAAAATACATTCAAAGATCTCAGAAACTACTAGTCCACTTAAAACTAAACTAAGCCAAAATGGTCCTTAGATGGTCCCATCCAAAAAGGTATCTGGCAGGTATGTACCGAACCAAGATGGCCGCCAACGGGAACATAAATTAACATTGGACCCTATGGGTAAACACATTCAAAGATCTTCTCAGAAACTACCAGTCCAATTATTACCAAACTTAGTCACAATGGTCCTTAGATGGTCCCTTCCAAATAAGGTATCCGACAGGTCTGTACCTCATCCAAGATGGCCGCCATCGGGGAACATAGTTTTAACATTGGACCCTATGGAAAAGACATTCAAAGATCTCAGAAACTACCTGTCCAATTATAACCAAACTTAGTCGCAATGGTCCTTAGATGGTCCTTCCCAAAAAAGGTATCCGGCAGGTCTGTACCTAATCAAAGACGGCCCCCAGCGGGGAATGTAGTTTTAACATTGGACCCTATGGGAAAGATGACGAATTAATTTCCGAAATGGCCATACAGCTCATTAAAATAATTGCAGTTGGAGTTAACATATGTGTTATGGTCTCATGTTCATTTATTCAATATCCTTTCGTAAAATATTCAAAGATCTTTTTCTTAGAAACTGCCAGTCCAATAACAACCAAACTTAGTCACAATGGTCCTTATATGGTCCCTTCCAAAAAAGGTATCCGGCAGGTGGATACCTCATCCAAGATATGCCAGCGGGGAACAGATTTTTAACATTGGACCATTTGAAAAAATACATTTAAAGATCTCAGAAACTACTAGTCCACTTAAAACTAAACTAAGCCAAAATGGTCCTTAGATGGTCCCATCCAAAAAAGGTATCTGGCAGGTATGTACCTCATCCAAGATGGCCGCCAGCGGGAACATATAGTTTTAACATTGGACCCTATGGGTAAACACATTCAAAGATCTTCTGAGAAACTACCAGTCCAATTATTACCAAACTTAATCACAATGGTCCTTAGACGGTCCCTTCCAAAAAAGGTATCCGGCAGGTCCGTACCTAATCCAAGATGGCCGCCAGCCGGGAACATAGTTTTAACATTGGACCCTATGGCAAAGACATTCAAAGATCTTCTCAGAAACTACCAGTCCAATTATAACCAAACTTAGTCGCAATGGTCCTTAGATGGTCCCTTCCAAAAAGGTATCCGGCAGGTCCGTACCTAATCCAAGATGGCTGCCAGCGAGGAACATAGATTTTACAATGGCCCTATTGATTTTAAGGGAAGCCTCTGCCCAAATTTTTAAATTTTTATTTGAAATGTGGTCAAAATTTTTTTATTTCAGCAATATGTATTACTTTGATTATAAGGGGAACCCCTGCCCAAATATTTTTGAATGGTGTTCTGTTATGGGTTGTAATGGATGGTGGATCTTTCGGTTGCCATGGAAACCAAACAAGAATACTGTAATTTTAGAAAAAAAAGTATTCTGTTAAATTTTATGTTTCGTTTTTCCTATTGGAAATGCCTTTTATCTATGTCAGCCATGGTCCAGCCATGGTCCAGGTGAGCGATACAGGCTCTTGAGAGCCTCTTTTTGTAAAAATTAAACTATTTTCCAGGCCATCTGTATATATATTGCCCACGTCTCCCGATTTTAGTTGCCAAATATTCATCAACTCAATGAACTCGTGACCTGTGATCGTTTATATGTTGTATTGTGTTTTGGTCCCTCTATCGGGCAAGGAATGTTTGTGAGATTACTTTGCCCAATATGTTATGCTTGATGACCAAAAGGATACATGGATGTGGTGTTGTTCAACATTTAGCAAGTTAATTCTGCTCAATCTGGTGCTTATGTGGTCGGTCTTGAACTTACTATGAGGAAGGAGTGTTTGCTCTTTGTTGAAGACATCATGGTGACTTCAAGTTAAGAACAACAATAAAAGCATTGTTCCATTTGATCCACTTAATCTTACCATGTATTTAAAGAGATTTTGTTCCGTGTATATTTACTCCATATCCCTTTACTTGTTAACTATTATCCACTATGGATGAGAAAATTTCTTAACAGTTTATTTGACTTATATAAATGGGAATTATTTCAAATTTGGTCTGGCGTTTATAAAAATGAGTTGTAACATGTAAGCCATTTTGGGGCCTGCTGAGTTACCACTTCCAGTTTGCCAATATGTTGAAATTTTACGTTATTGTTGAAAACACATTATTGATGAGAATTTTTCTCCACAGTTTACTTGCCTTCTATAAGTGAAAATGATTTCAAACTTGGTCTTGAGCTTTATTATAATGAGCTATAATGTGTAAGTCATTTTCAGGTCTGATGTATTACCACTTCCTCTTTCCCGATGTATAGTTTTACTACTTGCATAACCCACTCTTGATTTGAAATTTTAATCACAATTTATCTGGTTGGTACGAATTGGAATGATTTCAAATTTGGTCTAGAGCTTTATAATAATGAGCAACAAAGTGTAAACCATTTTTGTGTCGCCTTCACCTAGTGCAGGATCGACACATAGGGATCACTATCTGTCGTCTTGCATCCGTCTATCCGTCTGTATGGCTGAAAATTTTAAGCATTATCTGCATTTCCTCCTAAGCCGCTTGGCACTTTTCTACAAAACTTGCAGGAATGCTTCAGTATACTACTATATATTGAAGATGTGCACCATAGATCATGCTTTTCTTTAATTTGGCGGCTTTTTCAACCAAACTTGCAGGAATGCTTCAGTATATGTTTGAGATGTGCAACATGCATTTTGTTTTTCTTAAATTTTGTTTTTCCCAGATTTTACACTGTTTTTGGACTTTGTCATTTTAGCTTATTGTAGTCCTGATGTTATATCTCCATTATCCGCAACTCCTTCTCAACGGCTTTGTATTTTTCAACCAAACTTGTAGGAATGCTTCAGTATATGTTGAAGAAAGTGCACCATGCATTTTGTTTTTGTATTTTTGGTTTTTTTTTTTTGTATTTCGAGATTTAATGCTGTTTTTGGACTTTTTCATTTTAGCTTATTTGAGTCATGAGTGCACGTCTCCATTACCCGCAACCCCCCCTAAAAGGCTTTGTATTTTCAACCTGATTTGCAGGAATGCTTGAGTATTTATTTAAGACGCGCACCATGCATTTTGGGTTTTTTTATCAGATTTTACGCTATTTTTGGACTTTGTCATTTTAGCTTTTTGGAAACAAGGATATGTCTTCATTAGCCACACCCCCTCTAAACAGCTTTGTCTCTCCTGCAGTGTGCAGTCCGAAAAATGATTCCCTGTGACAGAGATTAAATTAAAATAATTAAATTAACCCAAGAAATATGATGGCTGAGCAGAAACACAAACAAGTACATAAATAAGAAATCGAAAGAAAGAAAAGACATAAATATAAGTGAATACATTTGAGAAACATTATGAAAAAGGGGGGATGTGAACTTGGCAACAATACTATGTTAAAACCTTTTAGATTTCTTAATGTAATTATGTACTCTGTTAAAAATAGTAGAATTAATTTCATAATTGAAGGATTCATTTCCGAAAAGTAAAGTTTCGATACTAATATCAATATTATTTAAACTTTGTACTTGAAGAAGATGTCTCCTTTCGTCCTGGTATATAGGGCTTTTCATAAAATAATGTATTGCATCTTCGAAAGGAAATCCTAAAACACACTGTTGGTTATTTATAATATTTACCCGAGCTAAATCTGCATTTAGGGAGCTATAACAATGTCTCAGTCTTGTATGAAGTATGTTCTGCATTATGATAATCAGGGGGTTTACTTATTGGTTCTTTAATTTTGTTTTTAAAAATATTTATACTTGGCGAATTCTTTATGGATACATCCAAATGGTTCCACAGTGGAAACATAGAGGGTACAAATGAATCTCTTGAAATGTTAAGCCTGGGTCTCGATATTGAGTATTTGTTGTTATTTCTTAATTCATAATGGCTAATTTGTGAAACAAAAGGGGGCAAAATGTTATAGAGATAAGGTGGGCAAAGTTTTTGGTGCATTTTATAGAACGTTATATACTTTCGATCCGTTCTTCTTTTTTGTAAAGTTTCCCATCCGGTTTCAAAATATAAAGACTCTCTGCTAGCAAATATTGGCAGACCAGTTGCTATTCAGGCTGGCTGCCTGTAATTGGATTTTTTCAAGTTCTTCAGCCTTTTTTTCAAAACAGCCATCCAAAACCCCACAAGCGTATTCAAACAGTGGTCTAATAAAGGTAAGATATATATTAGATAAAGCCTTTTTAGATAACATATATTTTAATTCTCGTAGTACATTTATTTGTTTTAGAGCTGATGTTTTGATATTAGAAATATGCTATGTCCAATTTGCATTTGATGAAAATGTAATACCCAAGTGCTTATGATTTTCAACAAGTTCTACTGGCTCGTTATTAAATTTGATATCCAAATTAGGCAAATTTCGATTAAAACTTATTAAGAGTGCCTTTCTTTTATTTGGGTTAAACTCTACTAACCAGTTATTTGCTCATACAGTCAACCGACTGAGATCATTATTGATATCGTATTCTAAAATATTAAAATCTGAGTTAACATATGACATTGATGTGTCATCTGCAAATAAACGTGCAAGGTTATTTAAATTATCTGCAACATCATTTATATACAACAAAAAATAAAAGCGGATCTAAAACAGATCGTTGTGGGACTCCGGCTTCAACAGATTTACTAGTTTATAGTTCGTTATGAGAATTTCTCATTTTGATGTACTATCATACTTTCAAATTTTGATATTTATTTTTGTAATTTGGAAATGAAATTCTGACCACCTGTTCAAAGTGCCCACATCTTACTATCTTATAATGCCAACTTTTCTTAAAATCGACTTGATGAGTGCCCTGTATTTATCTATATGTTGTAATCATCCACTAGCTTAAGACATAAGGGATTTTGTTGGGCAACGGATGACAGTGATTGTAAGAGCACTTTGCCAGTTTAATTAATGTTTGCTGACAATCCCGCATTCTCGACCAGAAAAGACATGAATGTTGCATTGGTCGGCAATCAGCAAAGAATTCCGCTCAAACTGGTGCTAGGGGCCGTCTTGAACTGACTATGAGGTATGAGTAATGCTCATTGTTGAATGCCTCATGGTGACTTCAAGATAAAGAACAACAATAAAGGCGTTGTTCCTTTGCTTGATTTTACCATGTATTTGTCGAGACCTTGTCTCATGTGCATTTACTCAATATCCTTTCATTCACCATTATATTGTTAAAACAAACGTGTAAGAATGTTTCAATGTATATTGCAGATGTGCACCATGCATTTTGTTTGTTTTCCTGTCGTTCCGGCCCAAGTTTTAAAGTAGTTCCGGCCCCATATTAAATTGGTGATTAAAACCAACAAGTTTTAATGACTCTGTATATGCAAAATGAATTTTAATTAAATTAATCATTTGATTACAAAATGTAATTATGAATAAGCATTTGAGGTTATCGAGTCTCTGGTAATGCCTCCATCATTCACAACTCCTCATAAACGTCTCTGTAATTTTCTTAAAAAAAAATTTGGAGGAATGCATGCTTCGGTATATAATGTAGATGTGCAACATGGACTTTGTAATTCTATTTCAAACACAGGTATATAGTACAGGCGACACATGTGTTACATGGAACACCCATGCACTTTTAGGTCTGTTGTATAACCACTTCCTGTTTGGCGATGTGTTGAAGTTTTACTTTAGACCTATGGATGAGATATTTTCGTCTAAGTTGTCTTCGCTTGTATATATGTATATGTATATTCATATATGTGTTGTGTACAAGTTGTAATTTTGTACAAATTATAATTTGTACAAAAATTTTGTACAAATTATAATTTGTATTTTCAGTTAGGTTGTACAAATTATTATTTGTAGAAAATTAGCCCAAATATCACTTACAACAAATGTTTTTTGGTTAATGGACTTCCAAATGGTTTGGTTTTGATCTGCACTGATGAGACATAAGTTCTCGAAATGCGCATATGCAGAAAATAAATTGACAGTAACTTCGATATTTTGTTATTTGGAGCAAAGATGAACATTTTTCAATATTAACACAACATTTGAGATATTCCATGCCGCCATTGGTGGTATAAATGGTGTTTTTCTATATTTATAAATGTAGATTAACCAAAAAACATTTTAATGCTGATAGAGAACAAATAATTAAAATGATCTAAATAGAAAAGCTAAGATTCAGCCAAGGACAGAGCTATGCATTAGGCAGATACTCCTTAGTTTTAGACAAGATTTCGTAAAATTTAGATATGGAAAGTTATAATACAATCGGTTATCGGTCAGCACCGAAGTACTGACTACTTGGTTGGTGAATACCCTCGGGGACTAACATTCCACCAGCAGAGGCATCGGCCCAGTGGTAATAAATAACAAAATACCGAAGTTACTGTTAATTTATTTTCTGCATATGCGGATTTCGACAACTTATGTCTCATCAAAACCAAACCACTAGGAAGTCTATTAACCAAAAAAACATGTTAAAGCTGATAGAGAACAAATAACCAGAAGAATCTAAATAGAAAAGCCAAAATTCAGCTTAGGACAGAGCTATGCACGAGGGAACAACGGCAGTAGAATACCGAAGGAACAAAGGAGTGAAATTTACAAAAATCGAAGTCCAAAGACATGGCCAAAACGAGAACACAGAAAAAATGACGTTAGACACAGAAAACAATGACGTTAGACACAGAAAAAAATGACGTTAGACAGATACAAAGTACAGAAAAAGAAACCACAACATTCAAAACAAAGGCACTCACAGTGTGAACTCCAGTGAAACTGAGAGTGACATCAGGTGCTCCGGAAGGGTAAGCATGTTCTGCTTTATTAACAGGACCCTTCACATGGTAAGTGAGGCATATATGTTTTTGAAAGATCTGTAAGGTAGCTGATTGGTCAATGTCATTTGCTAACCCTGAGACAAAACCAATTAAAAATCATGGTACGTGTTACTTCTCTAACCCTCAAACAGTACCAAGTTAAATTTTAAAAAACTTTTGTAATCAGCGAGTGTTCAAACATGGACAAGGACAAATCGGTACCACAAACATAACTGACGAAGACAAAACTAAAATATAACAAGACAACACAAAAACTAAAGCACTCACAGTATGAACTCCCATAATCAAAGTGCTGAAAGAAGTTATCTTTGAAGTAAAAAAAGATTTGAAATTTGATATCTTAAAAAAAATTCTGTCCAAAAGCTGTATCTCATCTACAGTATGTCAAGTGGTTACAAAAAAAAAAGTTAACAAACAGAGGGCATACCATAATACGTCTGTCTTTTGAGAGAGCATAAAATGAGCACCCAAGTCACAATGACGTCTCTCACTAGAATAAACATATATATAAACAAAAAATTACATGCAAACTGACTGGCCAAAATGGGAAAAATTATTCAACAAAGCAAATAACATGAAAGGGCAAGTAAAGAAAACTGAGTTTTGTTTCAGGGTAATAAATGTAAATTGACATACATAATGGCCATACAGCTCATAAAAATTATTGCAGTTGGAGTTAACATGTGTGTTATGGTCTCATGTTCATTTACTCCATATCCTTTCATAAAATTGAATTAAAGTGCTTCATAAAAGTAGGGATGGTAAAAATGCATCATGCTTAGGCATCTTGACCACCCCTTTTATATCGATGCACTTTAATTCAATTAATAACTCTGAAACATACTTTAAACTACAACAGAACTTTGCACAGTGAACAGTTAAATAATCTTCTTTTATTATCCTCCTGAATCCTGAATTTGTCATGGAAGCACTATCATAAATACTGGGGAGAACACGATATTTATGATTATTATCAAATAAAGCGGATCTACATATAACAACAGGAAATAACAGAGTTATATCTACAGGCATGCAGTACAGAAAACGGTACTAGCCTTTTCCTAAATACAATCCATAGATATTGCCAGGTTACGATCGATATGGATTATTTTCTGGTGTAATGACAACAAAGTACACATGGTACATTTGTAGACTTGGCTCAAGCTTGAAATATTAAAGGGAATTTCAAATACTTTACATGTAGTATCATGACACAGGCAATAAGTCTTCTTACCTTACATATGATGTAGGCACCTCCACTATGTCATCACCCCCTTTTGATACTAGTGACATACACGTAGTTTAGAGTACACACTCTAAGAAACAACACGTATCATGTATCACAAAAACCCTACAAGATTTCCCTTAAAAGCATGCAATGTAGTTGTTACGTCTTACCCTCGACATAGTGAACGATTCCTCCATGCACCAGTCTATTTTATGATAATAACTTTTATGCCTACGGCTACTGATCCGCCGTTATGACAATGTAAAGCAACTGCAATAATTTATCCGCGATCATGGTCGCTGCGAAACGATTCGCAACTAAAGAGGTAATCGCTGCAAGTGATGAGAAATCAGCAAGCAACCAGTTCCCCCGTTGTAGCAAATCAAATCTTGAATTATTCTTTCACACATTTACTCGTCGTCTCGTGGGGCGGACATTAGTTCCACACCTGCTCGCTTCAACCCCTATTTATTTTGTTATCTCCTCAGAAAATATTTAAAACTTGATCTAGCTCACTTCCTAAGATTTTTATCTTTTCAAAACATATCATGAGCTCGTCCGATTTGGGAGCAATCCGTTTTGTGGAGAAAAGCACTAAGTCTTGTCAACTCCACTGACCATGAAACGAAAGTCAATTTCGAAATTCTCTGGACTTTACGTAGGATAAGGAATATATCCCAGAGTTCCTTGATTGCGTCACTTAGCTCAAAGCTGCTGCATGGTAAACCCTCGACAGTTCCGAATTTTGTTTGTTTCCAAATAAAGAAGTTTGTGGAGTTTACAGATTTAGGTTGTTGTAAAGAAATCAAACTTGATTTCGAACCTTTTTGAAATAGATGTAAACATTAAGCATAAAAAACGTTCGAGACATATTGCTATAAGAGTCCACAGTGAAAGAAGCAAAGAGTCAAGAGCCAAAGAACCATTTATTTTGGTATTTAGTCATTTACTACGTTTCGAAGCATTTACTATGTTCCCATTCATGAAAACTTGTAAAATATTACAGAGTATCGCGGGAAGTTTTCATGAATGAACCGAACCGCGAATGGCGAGTGTCAAGTTAAGCTACATTATCACGCTGTATTGTTATTTGAACTACACATACTTCCCATTTGAGCATTTTAAAATAAAATAACTTGAATGTGTGCAGCAGTCTCTCGCTATCTGTAATTCTTGACACCCAGACATGAACAATGTTATGCGTATTTGTGAGGTACATCTGGCTGTTTATTTCGTCTGGAGACAATGTAATAGTATAATGCTGCCTAAGCAGCACAAAAACCGAGAGCGAGACACTCCAAAAGGAATAATTAAAACAAAATAGCATTTTCTAGAAGCAGTTTGTCCTACAAAATGGAAATAAAAATTGTAGTTATATTTTCATTGTTTGATTATCATCACATATGTATATCTAGTTCTATCCCTACATGTCTTGTATTTTGTGAAGAATTATCTTTTCTGATGTCTTTAAAAAGTTTTTAAAAATTTGAAAAAAGCAATTGAAAAACAACTACAAGTAGTTTGGTCCGCCAGATCACAAATCAATACCCTTTTTGCCGACCCTTCCAAAGTGAAATACATTTCTTTAAACAGTTGTCTACACCATATTTCAAATATACATATGTGGTGTACAAGTTGTAATTTTGTACAAATTATAATTTGTATTTTCACTTTGTACAAATTACAATTTGTACAAAATTAGGTTGCACAAATTATAATTTGTACAAAATTAGCCCAAAAATCACTTACAACTTGTACAAATTTTACATCATTTGCTAAATTTATTTCAAATGATGAAATGAACGAAAATATGTTTACCAAATGATGAAATTAATGAAAAAAAAATGTTTTATTTTAATATAATAGAAGACACCAGAAAATTTGACTAAATTTTGTATTATTACTTTCTATTAATAAAAAGAATTATCAGAGCAAGTTATGAACCATGACAATAGAAATTACACATATGAACATAACGTCATTTGTACAGTCCCAACTTCCATAGCTCCGACATCCTTGGAAGGGACTAGTAGATGAAGACAGTTCAAGCCAAGGCATTTCAAAATATCAAGTTGAAATTATATTGGGAACTTAATATTATGGGCAAACTGAAAAAACTTTTCTTAAACATCCATGAGGTATGAGCTGTTGCATTTGGTGCGATCAAATTTTTTGTACCAGTGTAAGTACATGTTTTTACAAATTACATCCGATTGTTATGTTGTATTGTCTATGTGTTTATTTGTCTGTCCAACATTGCCACCCATTAAGTTGGGACAACTCTACAATGGATTATATTAACTGTGGTATCCAACAGAAAAATCTTAATCGTTAATTTAAATGAGAACTATTCATTAGTGATCATTAGTGACTATGCAGTCCACAATAACAGGACCTGCTTTTGTTCTATTAAATTTTAATCTCTAATGTATAGATATTTTAAATATTTCTGTATGAAAAGAATCTTGTTGCAGCACATATTTCCACAGCCTCACAAATAAAGAAAAAGCAAATGAAATTCAGTCATGATTGTCACATGATCTTTGAATTGGCGTTGTTGTGATACACAGAACTTTCAGGAATTAGTTGAAAGCCATCGAATTGAACACGGTTCTGTATTGCTCTGATAACAATATTAATTCACAATAATTCATTATACAAAATTAAGTAAAATTGTCTGATGTGCTCTATTATATTAAAATAAAACATATTTTCATTAATTCCATAATTTGCTTAACTTCTTTTCATTAATTTCATCATTTGAAATAAAATTCAGTAAATGGTGTAAGATTTGTAGAAGCTGTAAGTGATTTGTTGGCTAATTTTGTACAAATTACCATTTGTTCAACCTAATTTTGTACAAATTGTTATTTGTACAAAGTGAAAATACAAATTATAATTTGTACAAAATTTTTGCACTAATTATAATTTGTACAAAATTACAACTTGTACACAAGACATATATAAAGATACATATATACAAGCCAAGACAACTTAGACGAAAATATCTCATCCATAGGTCTAAAGTAAAACTTCAACACAACGCCAAACAGGAAGTGGTTATACAACATGTGTCGCCTGTACTATATATATATATATATATATATATATATATAT
>MJUU01023924.1:29798-42565 GCA_002080025.1 Modiolus philippinarum
CTCATACCTCATAGTTAGTTCAAGACGGCCCCTAGCACCAGTTTGAGCGGAATTCTTTGCTGATTGTCGACCAATACAACATTCATGTCTTTTCTAGTCGTGGATGCAGGATTGTCAGCAAACATTAATTAAACTGGCAAAGTGATCTTACAATCACTGTCATCGGTTGCCCAACAAAATCCCTAATGTCTTAAGCTAGTGAATGATTACAGCACATAGACAAATACAGAACACTCATCAAGTCGATTTTAAGAAAAGTTGGCATTATGAAATAGTAAGATGTGGGCACTTTAAACAGGTGGTCAGAATTTCATTTCCAAATTACAAAAATAAATATCAAAATTTGAAAGTATGATAGTACATCCAAATGAGAAATTCTTATAACGAACTATAAACTAGCAAATCTGTTGAAGCCAGAGTTCCACAACGATCTGTTTTTGATCTGCTTTTATTTTTGTTGTATATAAATGATGTTGCATATAATTTAAATTACCTTGCACGTTTATTTGCAGATGACACATCAATGTCATATGTTAACTCAGATTTTAATATTTTAGAATACGAAATCAATAATGATTTCAGTCGGTTGAATGTATGGGCGAATAACTGGTTAGTAAATTTTAACCCAAATAAAAGAAAGGCACTCTTAATAAGTTTTAATCGAAATGTTCCTAATTTGGATATCAAATTTAATAACGAGTCTGTAGAACATGTTGAAAATCATAAGCACTTGGGTATAATATTTTCATCAAATGCAAATTGGACACAGCCCATTTTTAATATCAAAACATCAGCTCTAAAACAAATAAATGTACTACGAAAATTAAAATATATGTTATCTAAAAAGGCTTTATCTAAAATATATCTTACCTTTATTAGACCACTTTTTGAATACGCTTGTGAGGTTTGGGATGGCTATTTTGAAAAAGAAGCTGAAGCTATCTGTTTGCAACGTTTTATTCATTCAATTCGAACATTCAATTTTTTCGTTGAAGTACCTAAATCATATGTGTATAATTTTAAAATTCTTTATCTTAATGTACATAAACAGTTTGCAAATCACATTGGTAACAATCAGCAAATCGAGTTAATCACATACATGTGCAATATTCAAGGTTTTAATTATGAATCCCCTCTCCCTTATTTATACATGAGACAATTTTAAAGGAATCACAACCAAGAAAAACAAAAAAAAAAGAAAGCAAAAACACAAAAAACAAAACAAAACAAAATAAAAAACAAAAACAAAAAACCAAAAATAAAAAAAATAAAAACAAAAACAAAAACAAAAAAAAACAAACAAAAAAAAAACAAACAAAAAAATAAAAACAAAACAAAACAAAAACAAAAACATACAAACAAACAAAAACAAAAACAAAATAGACACCTTCTAAAACAACCCAAACAAACAAGCAAAAAGAAAAAATAGTAATGGTGCATTACATGATACCCCGCCACGTTTCACAAAATTTCTAAGTTAAAAGGGGCATAACAAGTTTGAAAACCTTATGTTATTTCGTTCACAAGTTATCAGTCGGAAACGTTAAAATTTGCAAAATTTCCAAGTTTCAAGGGGCATAATTTCAGAACCCCTTCGACCTCTGAACCCAAAATCAATCTTGACCTGCGTTTTGTAGTAAACAACTTACATACCAAGTTTGGAGGCATTGTGTTACTTCGTTCACACGTTATCAGTCGGAAACCCTAAAATTCGCAGAATTTCAAAGTTTCAAGGGGCATAACTCCAGAACCCCTTAGGCCTCTGAACCCAAAATCGAACTTGACCTCAGTTTTGTGGTAAATAATTTGCATAGCAAGTTTGAAGACTTGTGTTATTTCGTTCACAAGTTATCAGTCGGAAACCTTCGGGGGACAGACGGACTGACGGACAGACGGACACACGACTGAGGGTATCACATAATACCTCGCCACTTCGTGTGGCGGGGTATAAAAACCAAAACCCCATTGTCAAATATAACTAGAGGAAAGTACTCAAATACACGGAAAACATAACTCAAGTAACTAATACTGGTCACATGTTTACATGGAAGAGAGAGAGTGATGGGGAGTTACATGGACATTGTGGTTATTTGATGCTCTGACAAGAGTTTTCTGTCAAATGTACTACAGTGTAGTCATAGGTATCAATTCACATGGTTGAAATTAGTTACAAACATGGGCTATATTTTGTTCTCCGCTTTTTACCGACCAGCGCAAGCGCGGGTTACTACTAGTATATTATAAATAGGACAGTATTTCGCTTTTTTATAATAACTATAAGATGAACTGTATCAGTATTGCAATTCTAATTATGGGGGTAATAACAAAATTGCCGAACAGAATTGTCAAGAGCCAAAGTCTTATGAGGCAAATGGACAAAATAGATTCAAAACCCCGGGAAAATTGTCAATCGCAATGGTCCTAACATGGTACAGACATTTCAAAAGAAATGGCGGGTTAAACCTGTTTCATTGGCCGCAAAACCTTCCTTTCAATGGCGGTAGCGTCCGGTAGCAACTCAACAGTAATTGTTGGCAAAAGATAGTAGCAGTAGAAAGTTATATTCTTCCCAGTGTTAAGACGAAAATGAATCTTGAATCATAGTTCGGACCGAAACTTCAAATTTTCAACTGATATCTATTAGAGAACTTTTTAATAATCGTATGAGACGGAATTTTTGAAGCCTTGATTAATAAGACAATCACAGAGATAACTATGTCTTAAAGAAAGTTTGTATTATTTTGTTATCTTTCGCGTAACGGATAAAATGGAAATGTACACTCCGTAAGCAAGAGAAGTTGAAATATTACTGTCCATGTAAGGGAAATTGATAATTTTGAAATTTATATTTCCCCTCCCTTTTGTCGTAAATTTTAGCACTGAGATGACCATTTTCGTCAAATTCGAGAATAAATCCAAAAAGATGAAGATTTAGTGATTTCTTTATCTCTAGTTCTGAAAAAATATCTTGATGCCATCCATTTGGCTACAGATGCGTTATAATGGAAAGATCATCAAAGTATCTATAAGTTAGATTGAAGACCAGGCATATTTTATTTATGATCTTTCACGAGTCCCTGCAGAAATTCAGTCTTTCCTGCAGTGTGGGGTCCGTAAGAAGATTTCCCGTCCGAGAGATGTATGCTCGCTTCATATTTATCCATAACGTCAGAATATCAAATAATTTCGTTAATAATATGCAAACAAATCGCGATTTACGGATGTCTATTTAACCGAATTTGAACAAGTTATCCCTGTGATAAAGTTTGATGTCTGACATGATAATAATTCCGCGTAATTGATAGAAAAGATTGTTGAAGTTTCACACTCAGTCCTCTTGATATGTATATTTCATCAAACTCTTTGAATGTGAATACAAAAATTAACAATGGTAGATTCAGAATTATGACTAAAAGACGTTATTATGTGCTTTCTTTTCTCCGTCTTTTTTCTCTCCAGTTCTGCAATAGTTTGAGGTAATGGTTTATCAGCAGTTTCTGGCAGAAACATACAAAGGAAAGACACTATCAGGCAACAAGCTCCAAATATAACGCCAGGTCCCCATTCTACATGATGCGCCTGAAATACGATTCAAAACAGATTTAGTAATTGACACTTTGTTTAAATTTTATTTATAAAAGTTGGCTAAAAGTTCAGAAAAAAAGATTAAACACACACAATTAGTAGTAATAATTATTGTTTGTGTGACGAAAATGCCTGTTGATACTTTAGTCCGTATAAGAAATATTACAATTAATCGTTTAATGATTGATTACCACCTTGATGATGTTAATTTCCAAACAAGAGATAACGTTACTAATGCACAGTGTGCAATTTGATACATTCAGAATACGCTTATGTGTAAATAAGCCAGGACAGCTACCATTTGGATACCATTTGCATCGTATCAATTTGCTTGTGCCATTTGCATTATATCATTGTGCTTGTGCATTTGCATTGTTTCATTTTGCGTGTGTCATTTGCTTTGTATCATTTTGCTTGTGCCTTTGCAGAGAGCTATTGTGCCATTTAGCGATCTTTATATTTCAACAATTGGAATCCGGAGTTACTCTGGTACGGATCCATAGACCGCTTAGGTTTTACACGTTACATTTGAAAGCATTTCTTCATTATTTTCACAATTTCTGTACTCATTCTTTGTTCTGCTATTTCGAAACAAGTCAGTAACTAAATACAATTAATACCCAAAAATTAAATATTGTAAATAATTCAAAATAAATATCTTTTCAATTAGACAATTTATGTGTTCTCATTTTGACAATGTGTATCTGAAATCTTAAATAAACAATGAATTGTAGTCCTAAATCTGAATAAACAAATGAATTTTAGTCTTAAATGTTAAAAAATGGATAACAGGAAACACATGCAATGGTTGAAAATTATAATTACATGCAACAATTTCCAAGGGAAGTACACAAGAAAAACACGTATAAGACAAAAGACAAACGTAAACAACGATAGGAACTCGGGACAGCCGGACTTGGTACCGGCACTAGCAAAAGCCAGCGGTAGGGTTTAACCGGTTTATGGGTACCCAAACCTCCCCTTTATCTGTCCCGTTTCCTTATAGTATAAAAACATACGAATAAAACCCAATACAGGTAGACTACTAACTCCATGACCACAACCTTGAAAGGAGAGAAAAAGACAATCCGTAATTTTGAAAGATGGGTCAAGGGGTGCTCGGCGCTAAACTGCCGGCTAGCTCAAGGAGCCTAGTCTGCTGGTAGAACACTTGCGCACTACGGAAGAAAAATCAAACTCTAAATAAACAATGAATTGTACATGAGATAAAGTGTCCACAAATACATGGTAAAACCAAGCAAAGGAACACGGCTTAATGTAGTTACCACCTCTGAATGAAAGTAATGCGAATGTCATAAAAGTGTTCTAGAATAATGGGACTTGATGCAAGGTTGACAATAATGGAGAAAAAAAAACAAAGGTTCATGAGCTTTATTTTGAGATACAAGCAATTGCAATTTCCACGGGAAATTCAAATATTCTAGGTTTTTCGTAGGTTTTTCATAGAAAATTTTAAGTCTTGAAAATCTATAGAGGGGTACTGTCAGTTCCTTCAAATTTTGTCAAAAATTCCAAAAATGTACATGCCTTTAAAATAAAACAGGAAAAGTTTGTGTTCATGTGCAAAATATTTACACGTAATGATATGGAAAAGGACAGAGAAGTCCACTGTCTGGTCGAATGTCAGAAATCAACTAAGTTGTTGTTCTTCCTCTTGAAGTCACCATTAAGGTAGATCGATTATAATTAAAATATCAGACATATTTTTTTTTATTTTAAGATACTATGTAGGTTCTAGTCCATTTGTTCAAAAAATAAAATAAAAATAATATATCACCTATCATTCTTTCCTGTTATTTTGCTTTAAAAATCAGGCCAAATTCAGTATTTTTTAGCAATATTTACAGAGAATATATAGGGAAATGTGACAACATGCTTATTATTTAGCTTTTATATGAAATTAATATCAGATAGATTTCTTTTAATTTTTTATATTTAAGACATATATACTTCAGCTATATATGTTGAGCTGAAAAAATCTAAATGTCACTGTATGATTAAGAGAGATATTTTATATAGTTTACGAAATAGTCAATATTT
This sequence comes from Modiolus philippinarum, assembly GCA_002080025.1. Classification (NCBI taxonomy): domain Eukaryota; kingdom Metazoa; phylum Mollusca; class Bivalvia; order Mytilida; family Modiolidae; genus Modiolus; species Modiolus philippinarum. The sequence continues at coordinate 35,445 of MJUU01023924.1, forward strand.
ACGGGAAAATGGAGCTAATTCGCGTGAAAGTGTATGTCGATCTATTATAACGTGACAATGAAAACCCAAGTAAAAAAAAAACCACTGAATAAATCGCAGAAATAAATCGAGAACAAATCTGTAATTTTTCTCGATTTGAATGCGATGTAAATTCGCATGCAAATGAGCTAACAAATCGCATTTAATAAATCGTGGTCAAATCGCATTTAATAAATCGTAAGCAAATCGCATGTAATTTATCACACGCAAATTGTTTTCAAATTGTTATCAAATCGAAATAACAAATCGCAACCAAATCAAAAATCCATTACAATGAATTGTAACCAAATCACAAACAATAAATTACACACAGAGATAGGAATGTATGTGTTTTATGTACACAACATGCATTTTCCAGCAGAGTTTCTGATTAATATGAATGAAAGCCTATACTATTGGATCATAATATGCATGAAATAAGTGAATGACAATTTGCAGAGTTAGAAAACAGAGGAATATTAGTCGTCCATGCAAGCAGTGTTATGTGTTCCACCTCACACTATCATGACTATGTAAAACACATGTACATGAATAAAATTTAATCAATGATCATGCAGCTATAGCACTTTTTAAATAAATTCTTCATTTTTACCTACTGTTGCAGCTTAGTATTTAATTTACCCATAAAACTTGTTTTACCCATAAAACTTGTTTTATGTCTCAAAAAAACATAAAGTTTAAAAAGATACATGTATCATGCATGTTAAAATTTTGAATGTAAATATATGAATTGAAAAATGAAAATAAAATATTCCACATTTAAGATTAAATATTGTATATTTATTACTCACAATCTGCATGTCCACATTTAACGTAATTTTCCAATTGTCAATGCATTTTATAAAGTATTAACACTGTTCAACTTTTTATGCACAGACAAAATTCTGGCTCCACTTTTCAATTTTATGGCAGGAAGTATGCCTGTGAGCATGCCCTAATACTTCAACATGTTTAACAAATTGTAATGAAATCAAAATGAAGAATACTTTAAACATAGATATACAAACAATGTTAATGAATTGTTAACAAATCGGAGAAAGGTTTTATAAATCACAATCAAATCAGTTTTGAGAAATGAATTGTAATCAAATCGAAAAACCATATTTAGCAAATTTTGATTTCTTTTCGATTCATTAAATGAATTGTTAAGAAATCGAGTAACTAAATTACATATACACAATTTGAATGCAATTTGTTTGTGATTTGTTAAATTTTTTTACTTGGGAAGGCCAAATAAGGAATATTCCGGCTTGAAATTGAAGTCAATTCCGCATCCGACTCGTGTTTCGTAAATGCGCCAATCGAATGCGCCGTATATTAGTGTCGATCTACCCTAAGCCTTCAACAACGAGCTTTGCTCATACCTCATTGTAAGTTCAAGACTTCCCCTTGCACCTGTTTAAGTTGAATTTAAGCTGGATGTCGAACAACTCTACATCCATACCGTTTAACTCATGTTTTCCTCAAAACATGTAACAAGTTGGTATACTTTAGCTTCATTTTTATTGTGCTATCATTTCCCCATAATATATACTACTCAACAAAAGAATCGTCCACTCACGTTTTTGTGGAATACAGATTAAAATTAGAAGTACTGTGTTCCGCTGGGCCACAAATAAATACCCCGCTTCCAAAGTGTAATACAATTCTTTAAACAGTTGTCCAGACCAAACTTGAAATCAAACCAAGAAAACAGGAAGTGGTAATACAGCCAATCTAATTAAAATTAGATCTACAAATTGTTCCCTATAGTCACTGCATGGTAGATCTAACAACATCCTGTTTTACTATCTGTTCTGTGACCTTTGACACCAACCAATCAGAATCCAGTCTTCATGATTTTGAAGACATTAAACTTTATGATAAAAGCCGAGGATTTCGAATTAATCATCGAAACAGAAAGTAAAATGGGATGTTGTTAGATCTACCATGCAGTGACTATAGGGAACAATTTGTAGAAATAATTTTAATTAGATTGTAATACAGCAGACCCGAAAACGGCGTACACATTACAACTCATCAAAATCAAGCTTCAGACCAAATATGAAACCAACCCAACCCATGGAAGCTGAGAAAACTGTGATGAAAACTTCTTCTTCCCAGTTAGTTACTGTTAAACATCAAAGAATCAGCAAACAGGAAGTGGAAGCACAACAGACCTGTAAATGGCTCACACATTACAACTCATCATTATAAAGCTCTAGCCCAAATTTGAAATCATACCCACTTATAGAAGCCAAATAAACTGTGATGAAAAATTCTCATCCGTAAAGGGTTACAGTAAAACTTTAACATGTTGGCAAACAGGAAGTGGTAATATGGCAGACCTCAAAATATCTTATACGTTACAACTCATTGTTAAAAAGCTCCAGACCAAATTTGAAATCATTCCCATCCATACAATTCAAGTTAACTGCGACGAAAATTTCTCATCCATAGTGTGTTATAGTAAAATTTCAACTTATCGGCAAACAGGAAGTAGAAAAATGACAGACCCGAAAATAGCTTACACGTTACAACTCATCATAATCAATCTCCTGACCAAATATGAAATCATTCCAACATATACAAGCTGAGAAAACTGTGACAAAAATTTCTCATCCATAGTGTGTTATAGTAAAACTTCAACAAATCAGCAAACAGGAAGTAGCAACACAGCAGATGGGAAAATAACTGACGCGTTACATCTTACCATAATTAAGCTTCTGACTATATATGAAATAATTCCAACATTTACAAGCTGAGAAAACTGTGACCAAAACTTTTCATCCATAGTGTGTTATAGTAAAACTTCAACGTATCAGCAAACAGGAAGTAGCAATACGACCGATCCGAAAATAGCTTACACGTTACAACTCATCATAACCAAGCTTCTGACCAAATATGAAATCATTCTCCAACATATACAAGCTGAGAAACTGTGACCAAAAATATGTGACAGACGGACGGACAGACGAACGGACGGACGGACGGACACGGCCATCACTATATACCCGCCGCTTTTTCAAAGCGGGGGTATAACAAAAGCATCATTTTTCTCCTCTTTAATTCATTTTCATTTTTAGCAATAGTCGATTCTAATTTCACTCTTGAAAAAAAAAACAATTCCGATCACAATTAAAAGAACATCCGGGTGATATAATTATGACATAAATGGGGATGTGCAGAAAGTCGAATGGATATTTTTGTCAAATAAGAACAACATTGAAATATTGAATAATTACAAACAAATTGCCACTTTCAATTAGAAGATAATTCAACGAATTTTCGGAAACGATGCTGAAAAAGATCTGGTAGTTTTTACCTCTTGGAGTATTTGTTCCAACGTGACCTAAAATTAAGTGAAAGGAGACTTTAATCGGTAAAGAACTCATCACTGACCTATCCGAAATGCGTCGAATATGAACGAAATCGAAAAACGGTTGATGTCGTTACTTCGATTTAGGTTGCCGAATTTGCAAGTTTCTACAAGGGAAAATTGTAGCTCTATGGTCTTCCTATTAAAAACAATGAGAAGAATGATGAGAGCTTCGGTTTTGCAGTAATCAGAATATAAACTAGTCTCATTTTAAAGAGTCATATAATGTATAACATGTTGATCCAGCATATCTAATTAATACTGTAGAATTGCTGACTAAATCAAATAATTCATCTGAATAGAACTCACCAGAAGGGAAGAAAATGGTGCAACAATTCCTCCAACATGAGAGGCAGCAGATGCTAAACCAAGGCCAATGTTTCTACGAAATAAATGAAATTTGACAATAAATGATAAAGCAAGTTAGATACAAAGGTTATATTTTTTGTTTTCTTTCAATTTTTGTAAAATTTTTCATATTAATATACAGAATTAAATATAATAAAGGAAGTGAGCTAAACTAGGCTATATGGCTTTGTTATTTCAGAAGTATCTGACGTGTTTGTATATGCTCTTCTCATTTCTTTAAAACGATAATTATTTTCCTGTGTTTTTTTTTATCAAATACTATGTTTCATTCGATTTGTTTGTAATAGTTAAAGTACGTTTCAGAGTAATTAATTGAATTAAAGTGCTTCGTAATAAAACCACCTCTTTTCCTACGAGGCACTTTGATTCAGTTAATTAGTTTTCTATTTCATTTATCTTGTTTCAGATATTCGTTTATTTTTATTTTGTAAATGCCAATTAGATTGTATTTTAAAAAATTACCGGAATTTTCGATCTGTTGTCACTTAAAATATATTTTCTGACATCTATTCGTCAAGTACTCATAGAGCCGTAAGGTTATATCAAAGTCGTTTAATCACCTTTCTGGTAGAGAAAGCCAGCGTAGGTTCGATCCTTGTACATGGTAGAACTATGCAAAGGAACAACGCTTTTATTGTTGTTCTTCATCTCGAAGTCACCATGAGGCCTTAAACAATGAGCTTTACTCATACCTCATAGTAAGACGGCCCCTAGCACCGGTTTGAGTAGTATTCTTTGCTAAATGTATTGTCTCATGTTGATAATTAAAAACAAAGATAACAACAAACACCTACAATGACCAAAAACAACAATCTCATGCCATAGTTCACAAGCGAACTGCACTAGAAAAACACTAATTTAGACAAAAGACAAACGTAAATAAACGAACCGGGAAATTTTTCATACAAAAACGTAAACTTCACCGTACGTTTAGGTGAAAAATGACAGAAGGTCAAAGTTAAGCATACGACATATGAATGAATATGCATAAAAATTAAAGAGGTAGAAGTAATTTTTTCGAGGTAAATAATGCGGGGTAAGTAAATAATTTGATGTAAATTATCAGTTAAAGTGCTTCGAAATCGAGATAATCAAAGGAAAGACAGGGCATTTACAAGAATTAAAGTATCTCGAATAACAATAGAAATGCTCATAACAGGTCTTTAATCTCACAAACTGATCTTCAAAATTTGGTGGTCAGTATATAGCAATATGGCTACTCTTTTCACTTTGCCTATTAGTTAATATGAATTTCGTATTATCTAAGCATTTTTTTAAAAATCTTAATGGACAATAATTTTGAGAAATTTATTAGTGTTTTTGAAATTCTATATCCATTAAATCTTAATTGCATGTATTATCGTTTGATCAAGTAACAGATAACTCATGTATACATTGATAAAAAGAAATCGTTCGAAGAAGAGTGGAAAATATTGAGAAATTAATATTGACGGTTTTATTCACATGCTTCAGGCAAACGTACGTATTACTAAATGGCATAAGATTTAAATTGTTACACAATTTATTCTGTAGTTGGCAATCAGTATATACAAGTACCTTAAATTTGTTGGATATGTTTCTGGAACATAGATAAAAATGGTGTTATAGGAACCAGTTATTCCCATCTTTCCAATGAAACTACATACAATAGCCAATGTTTCCAATGATGCATGCTTATCTAAAACATAACATAATTTTTAAAAAGTAATGCAATTTGTGTACAACAACAATTCATATTTTGATATTTTCCCTTATTTGTAATACTTCAATGAGGATTTAGAACACATGGATACCGACACAACATCCATAACTCAAACAAATGGTAAAAATGAGATAACACAAGGCGGGTTGACGGAATACATTGTAACACGACTATTTTATTAATGACATGCGTTCGGTTGTGTTGAACCTATAGGCTGTCAGGAACACTTGACAGAAGATAACAAAGTTATTATGCTTCATAAAATAGACAGAATGAATATGTTTGTGTAGCTGTCTTACGTGAAGAAAAACGAAATAAAATTTGAAATAATACAGAAAGTGAGAACCTACCGTCAATCCAAAACGAATTTAAATCTAAAACACAAATAAAAGAATTTTCGGAGTTAACTCCTTTAACGAGGGTGGAAAGAGAACAGGTTTATCACCTTGTACAAAGAAACATGTCAATAATGTTGTCTCTAAAACTTAAATTATAAGCCCTGTACTTATAACAACAAACAAACGAAAACCTAGAAAATATGTTAACGTTCAGTGTATTTAACAGTTAACAAACCAAATGACCAATCACCAAAACAAACTACAGATAATTGGTAATTATGTTAACAATGTCTAATATTGGGCATTCTGTTGAACATTTAACGCATTTTACACTGTACCGAAGCGATGAAGGATACACTGTTCAAGCACAAATCGATGGTCGCGACCTCCCGACACTTGAGTTAGAAAAGTGATCTGTACATGTTTATCCTGTTGGCTGTGTCCAGGAAGACAAAAATTATTGCCAACTGGAACTTTTAAATAATTTTTCACGGAACGTAAATGTTTGGCGAACTGATCACGAAATTGGCGGATAGTCTCTCAAATATATAGTTTAAAGCACAGCCCACAGATAATCACGTACACTACGTTTTCTGTAATGAAGGTAAAACCGTTATAAATTGTAAAAAAAAATTGTCTGGACCGCGGACCTCGCTTTTTTCTAACACAAAAAGACAGGTAACACATCTGGCTCTTTTGCATCCTCCAGTTCCCCGATAGTCAACAATAACTCTAGACCTTCTTGGTTGGAAAGCACTGCTAACCAAAATTTCACAAATAATTTTACCTCCTCTGTATGCTGTAAGGGGAGGGAAAAGAAACACTTCAGTCATCAGGGGATTCTTCTGGACTATTTGCTGTTTTCGATAGGGACGTTATGACGATTGAAATTTAGAACCAAGGGGATCCTATCACAGTTTCTGTTGGTTTTGGGTCCAAGAGCCCGTCTTCTGTTTTTGCATGAAACAGAGTCTTAAGCCCGGTCAATATGGTTATTATGTTTCATTATGTTTGATCCCAATGCAATTCCTTATGATGATCATTGATGAAATGTATGTATTTGACACATGAGTAAGGTGTGTAAAGATGTATTTCCTGATTTAACCATTTGGAAAACCTGTTGTATGTAATCGGGACTAGTCATTGTTTAGAGTAATGTTTAATTCTTCTCGAAATTTAATAAAAATTATATATATAGTTTTTAAAAAGGTACAAGGTGTGTCAACTAAATTCCGCAAGATGCACTTACATTTTGTAAGTATACAAATAAGGGACCGACCATTTAACTTGAAGGGGGGGGGGGGCTATGGTTTTT
>MJUU01023924.1:47861-60496 GCA_002080025.1 Modiolus philippinarum
AAGAAGGTCAAGGTCACGGTGACCGAAAATAGACTGTACATTTCAGAAAAATTTGGTTTCTTGATGATATATCAAAAAGTTTACATCCAACTGAAATGAAACTTTGATATTTTGTTGGGTACCTGGAAGGTAGGGAACCTAATGATTTCAGAAAAAGTATGTCAAAGGTCAAGGTCACAGTGACCAAAAATAGACTGAGAATTTAAAAAAAATTGGTTTCTGGATGATAACTCAAAAGTCAACATCCAATTGAAATGAAACTTGGATATATTGTTGTATACCAAGAGGGGAGGAACCCTATTGATTTTGGAGAAATTAGGTCAAAGGTCAAGGTCACTGGAGGTAACACTGACCGAAAATAGATTTATATATTGAAATGTAAAGACATCTGGACATGAAACTAGAAAATAGACCCTCTTGAATTCATAGAATTTTGGATATTAGGTAGGAAAGAAAATAAATAGACAATTTTAGAAATATTTTGGTCTTCACATTTACTTGGATTATATTTGAAGTTGCAACTCGGCTTGTGCACCCTGGTGCAATTTAGATTTTTATATTTAAAATCACACTTGAATGAAAAATAGATTTACCATGTAAACATCCATATTAAAGCAATTTTTACAAGAAACCTGTGTCTGAAAATATCAAGTATAGAAGCCTTATCATGTGTCTCATCAGTTCTATCAGATTTCAGGAACTGCATGTTGTCTAAATCCACCTCATAACCAGATTTATAAGTTTGTAATTGTACATTTTGTGTTGCATCCATGAGCGGTAGTATCTTGGCAGGATCTTTTTTGTTTTGCTTACAAATATGTTTCAGCAGCTTTGTTGCTTCCTCTGTTTTGCCATTCGCCAAAAGCCATCGTAAGGATTCATCACACAACCTTCAAGTAGAACGCACTATTAATAAAAGAAAATGATTACGTGGATTCTGATGATAGAGACTTCCCAATTTGACAAACTGTTTTGGTTTTCCAAATTAAGGCTCAAACTGATTAAAAGACAATGGGGTGGAAATATAGAATTTATCCCTTCTAATAAACGATGATAATATTTCTAGTGTTGAACGGGGTTGAAGGATGAGCTACAACTTCTAAAAGGACAGTTGTTTCAACTTGTCTCTGGATCCTAGGCTATTGATTGTGGATGTTTTATGCATATTTTTATTTCTTGTGCTATTGTTTGAAATGAAATGTATATTGGCTTCTGTATTATTTTCTCGTCACTTTTGTCGTCTTTCTGTGTTTGATCCTAATATTGCTATGTATTCTTGATTCATGATTTTGGATTGTTGCTTTGGTATTCATTTGGAAAACTACTGAGACAGTAGAAATAACTGACTTGAAAGTAATAGATATAATTTCTCTAATTTTGAAAAAAAAAAAGATTTTGAGCAATGCAAAATCAATGCAATCATAATGACACGGCTCCGCTTCTAACAGACGAGTATCAATCGAACAGCAGATGATGCTTACGCTTTTGAAGCACATGACAGTAAGGGATTCACATTATTAGTGATTTATGATAATTATTATTTATAGGTTTTTCTTTTTTTTTAATATCTAATTTAATATTCAATTGTGTTTCTTTGTTTGTGCTCTTTTTCTGCTTTTGTACTTTTTTGTGTTTCTTTCTAGCCAAACTGCCTGACTTCAGATATTTAAGTTTTGAATTTTCTTGTTATTCGTTTACTCATAGGTGGGATCATTTGAATTTTATATTGCTGCGGTCAAGGAAGTGGCAAAACTTTCATTGTAATGAAGTCAAGGTTAGCACTTCAAGCTTACACAATGTGTAAGATTCAACGATGTCAAATGTCTACAATGTAGATATATCAGACGTGAACACCTGACAAATGTATACAATGTTGTCTTTGTACGACAGCTAGTCAATGAAATGTAGAGAGCTTGGGGTGTAAATCTTAACTTTGATAAATTGAAAGTTTTGCCACTTGCTTGACCGCAGCAATATATTTTAAACAATGTCTGTACCTTCAAACTTAAAAAACTTCAAAAATATCACTTCGTACATTGATTTTGGTAATTCTAAACGCACATTTGAATTTATATTGGATTAAAATTGGATTGAGTATTTTTGTCCTGTGCAACAATCTTTTACCACCCTTTGTTGTTTTATTGGCAAATAGTTTTCAGATTTACAAGTTCTGCGTTATTTTATACTGGATCTTTTATGCTTTGCAATTATGTTGCAGTTATGGTAAACTTATTAACACCTACTCACATACAAATTCTATGTTGTGATATGAATGTGTTTCTCAATACTATGTCTAACCTTTGTAATTAATGAGATTAAGTATTGTTTGTTGTCAGCTTACCAGTATGTAAACAAATTAAACAGACAAACACATCCTGTTGCCAAGTGAAAATATCTCCAGGAATGATTCCGAAGACCATATCCAAATGCAGTAATAGTTATTACATTTGTTGTCCACCAAAAGGCACCAAACGTTGATATTAAGGCTCGGTACTTCCCAGGGAACATTTCGTAAATATACGTAAAAAACACCATTCCAAATCCCTGAAAAGAAACGTATGAAATCAATTGTTGAAATTGTTTCTATCAAATGTCATGGTATACTTTCTGTCTGTCCTGGAAAACTGTTATAATTGCATATAATAATGTCGTTATAAAAAGAATTTTATTAACAAAACCTGTGCATAAATGTCCCTTAGAACTTCATAGTGAAGAATTTTGGTGTATACATTTGAATTGTGGTCTTGTGTAAGAATTCCATACTGAATCATTTCAGATTTAATTTGAAGGTTGCTGAAAATCACGAGGGCACAGGTAATCCCATATCAGTTCAAGTTCTTTCCATTTTTATTCTTTCCGTCTCAAGTTATCCATGCACTCAAAGGCTGTGTTTACATGGATTACTCGTAATTGTTAAAATGACGACGCATATTAAAAGCTAAAATAATTTTTGTACTTAATCTTCTCCATCCATCGCCATTTTGAAAGTGATGTTCGCCTTACCTACCCTAGGTATGATTGGGGTAGCTCGAATAGAGGTCAGATAGGTCAAATGACGATATTCGGGCTACACTTTTCTTTGTCCAGCTTTAACTCGAGTAAGCCTGAGTGACTCTAGTAATCCAAGTGATGAACAATAAATATGACTGGACCGTAAGCGTTTGAGCCAATTATCTTATTCTTTACAACATTATAGCTGTTTTACTTTTATCAGTCTTAGTTTCACAATCTTCAAATAGAAATACTCACCTCAAGAAATGCCCCAGAGAGGAACTTCATGAAAGCATACACATGGTAATTTGGTGAGAGTGATATTAGAGTACTCGATAGCAACAGTAGAATACCCATAACCATGTATGTCCTTTTTCTACCAAAACGATCTGCAAGTGGTAGGAAAAATAATGCGCCCACAGTCTGTCCAATGGTTACTAAAGACTGGGTAAACTCTGCTTTTCCTTCTTGGCTGCACACCAAATCCCACTAATACGAATGTATATAAAAAATAAGTTATTGTTCAATTACGAATTTAGGAATTTATATGTTTCCTTGTTTTAGAAACCTACAGATTTAATTATGATATTGTTATCTAAACCTTCAATTGCATTCGTCATGGTAAATAGATTTTTGTAAAAAGTGTTGCCGATTCATTTACCCGAGAAAATATAGTTCAGTATTTTGAATTTGTATTGTAGAAAACGCTGCCTCAAGTACATTAAATGACATGTAAGAAACTAGGCCTTTCATAAAAATCTTTACATAGAATTCTGTGAGTGAGTTGGCAGCACTCTACAAAACACTGAAAGTCTAAAACGGATACTCTTTGTACTTAAAAATACTTGGGAAGTCTCAATTTGACTGAAAATTACAAAAGTAGTCTCGACCAAAGTCTGATCCGTTCTCAAATTTACTTAATCAGTCTCGGTTTGTCTCAACTAGTCTGAATTGTTATTGAAAGAGTATCGACCTGTCTTGACTACTTTGAACCTGTACAGAAAAAGTCTCAATCTGTCTCGACGAGTCTCGACTTGTACTGAAAAATGTCTTGACCTGCCTCGATCAGTCTGACCATGTACTGGAAAAGTCTCGACAGTCTCGACTTGTCTCGCCTAGTCTACATGTGAATAACCCTATACTGGAAATGTCTAGACCTGTCTCTTCCAGCACTAGTCTGATTTAGTACTGACAGAGTCTTGACTTGTATTAAAATGTAGGAAGAAGTAATATAACAGATGACTAAATACCGAAGTTAATGTGAATTTAAATTCTGCATATGCGAATTTCGACTTGCTCATCATGAAAAAAGTAATTTTTTTTTAAAAATTACAAGAAACTTTTAAAAAATGATAGAAAAAATATGAATCAATTTAGAATTCATAAATCAAATAATTTATGTAGATTATAACTTTATTTTAAACATTTATTTTTATATACTAAATAAATTGGTTATTATTGCAAATTTTAAACTGAATTGAATTCCGTCTTCAGTTACACCTTCAATAGACCATATCCAACCTATGGTATCAGGATTTACAAGGCTACTTTTAAATACGTCACAGTAAAGAAAACGTCAGGTCATAGAGCCTACAACGTCATTGATTTGATTTGGTTTTCAAGTTTTCAATATTTTTATTTACTCAAGACAGAATACATTGTAACGTGAGAATTAAAAGTAGAATTAAACAATTATGCATGTAATAAATATAATGAACAATAAAGAAAATTCTCTAGGACAAAATTGATAATAATACAATGTGAATGAAACAATTATAAAAATTGTACATCATCCTATTAACATAATAATTTACACAACAAAATATTATCAGGGCAATGGTTATAATAAATTTTATAATACATGTAAAATTTTGGTTAGAAATATTGATACGTTAACTTATACCCTTTTGTTGCACAATGATAACATACCTTTCTTTCAATTTTGTCTCGGATGGATTTTCGTAATAGTACAGCGGAATATATTTGTTCCTTTCTAATTTGATTGCCTCGTGCTGATATATAAATAAATAATGAAATTCATCTCCAATCCTTGATAAATTACATGTATTTTGTATTTTGGTCACATGGGGCGGACATGTTTGTGACGTTTAAATACGTAGGGCGGACGAACAACAACTGGTGGATCTGAATACCAGAACTCCGATATGGTCTATTAACAAACATTGCACATGTGGCTGATATGGTTTCAGGTAAAAAATATGTAAATGTATTTTACAAACATGTGTGAACTTAACTCTAGCAATTTCGGACAGCCACGGATGTTTTCATGCTAGCTTAGCGTTACACATATTGCATTTGAATGGGGAATTGATGTTTTATGATTTATAAATTATCTTCACAGTAGAGATATAAGTTGTCGAAATGGCCTAATGCAGAAATTAAATTTACAAAGTGTTCGGTATTAAGTTATTATTTACCACTGGGTCGATGCCTCGCCGGGTGGACTTTTAGTTCCCGAGGGTATTCACCAGCCCAGTAGTCAATAATATGGTTCTGTCCAGAAAGTCGATTTTTGTTGGAAATTTGCATATTTAAATGTTTATGGATTTTGTTAAAACAAAGGAGTATCTACCTCATACAAAGCTCTGGCCTTAGCTAATCTAGTTCTATTGAGATTATATTGATTATTTGTCCTCTATCAGTTTATAAACATCATTGACGTTATGGTCTTCTAAATCTGCACTGAAGAGACATAAAATGTCGAAATGGGCATATGCAGAAATTAAATTCACAGTAATTTCGGTATTAAGTTATTTGCTACCACGTGGTCGATGCCTCTGCTGATGGGCTATTAGCCCCCTTGGGTATTCACCTGACCAGTAATCAGTACTTTGTTGCTTACCAAAAAGTCGATTTTTGTTGGAAATTTGCAATATCTAAATTTTGTAAAGTTTATTAAAAACTAAGGATTATCTCCATCATGCAGAGCTCTGACCTCAGCTAATTTTGGATCTCTATTTTGACGTTTAATATAGATTTTTGTATTATTTTGTATTTGTATTTTAAACGTAGTGATTTTCGCGCCTTACTAACTTCACTATGACTGCGAAAATTAGTACATGTGAATATCTTCGAAACAATCAGACTGTACTTATATTTGTAGTTGTTCCTAAAAAAAGCAAAAATTGATCTAAGTTTTTGTAAAATATGTTAAAAATTCAGAGTATATCCCTCACGCAAAGTTCTGTCCTCAGCTAATTTTGGATTTCGATTTAGATGATATTGGTTATTTGGCATCTATCATTTTTTAAAGATATTTGAATTTATGTTCTTTTTTTATCTCAATATACAAATGTACGTCATATATGTCAATATGCCTCGTAAGCGAATTTATTTTTCATTTAGTTTGAATAGTACTTACACAGTACCTTTAACTGAATGATACCTCAATCGAGTTTAAAGGTGAATACTGCATGGTTCATTTTAAGAGTTATGCTCCATTATATTACATATGGGGTCGCAAATGAATCGGTTTGGGATCTATTGCGATTTTGTTCCTATAATACATTGAAATGTGTTTTAATTTTAATAGTGTTACATGGCTGTTGATATTCTTGTTTACAGGAATTCGTCTATTCACTACTTCTCCGGTCTTTTACCTGAACTCTTTGTTCGTTTTATGTTCCCTTTAACAATCAATTTAATTATACGTTATGCTGTTTTGACTGAAGCAGATTGAACAATATACTATTCAGACTAAACTTATTATAATCAATATAATTATAGGAATTTCGCATTCTGAATCTCGTTTTTTAACCAGAAACTCCTCCATCTGTTTTGTTCAAATAACTATTATCTATCTTGAGTTAAAACTTTGTTGTTTAAAAATGTAAACCTGTTAATAAGGTTATTCGTACGTTCCATTATAAGGATTTTTTTATTGCGTTATGTCGGATTAATGGTGACTAAAATTTGAAAAAGGGTTTCACAATGTACACATCAATGCAGATTGATCGAGATTGAAATTAAAATTAAAATTATTGCAGTTAGAGTTAACATCTGTGTTATAGTCTCATGTTCATTTACTCCATATCCTTTCGTAAAATATTTAATACAGGAGTTTGTCTTTTATTGCAGTGTGGAGTTGGTAAAACAATTCCCCGTGGTAGAGATGTATGCTCTTTATTTTTCTAAGATATGGTGTACTTTTACATGAGATAATATCTCATGTGTACACTTTGTTCAATTACTATTATCTAAACTTATCTAAATTCTAAAACCGAAGGATTAACTCCCACCATCGTAGTTTTGTCCTTTGCTATATTTGATATTACTGATTTTTGGGATTTCGTTTGGTTTTATGCATTTTAACATTATTTTGAAATTATGGATTTCCTTTATTTGGGTTCTAGTGCTGCTGATGAGGAATTAATTTCCGAAATGGCCATACAGCTCATTAAAATTATTGCAGTTAGAGTTAACATCTGTGTTATAGTCTCATGTTCATTTACTCCATATCCTTTCGTAAAATATTCTATGGATATACTAAAGGTAGTTCCCGATTACCTCAGACACTATGGTATCTTGACTGGTATCATAGTTGTATCCGTTCTCACATTGTAGGGACATTATGACGTCATTTCCAGTTCCGTTTGTAGTATTTCTGACCATGCTTATATCACATGCGTTTTCAACCAGTTTGACGTTCGTACTGCTTTTGTTCAGAGTGTCATATATCCATGAGGTATTCGCTGGTAGTTTACACGAATATGGTGGTCTGTAACCTGTTATACAATAATTAGTGGAAAAATATTTTAATAAATAAATTCACATACATGTATTACATATAATATAATTATACACATAAATAAATAGATTACAATTATTGAAGGAATATGGAAGCTAGCTCTGAAGCTTACAGAAAATAAATTTGCCAGAGTGTGCAATTGCATCAATTTCGAATCCTCAAGTTTGAAGCGTTTAAAAATTTATTTAGCAAAGAAGAAATATGTGGTACACAGTTTTTGGTTTTGGAATTTTTGGTGTCGCTCTTTGGCACGGGAATATTTTTTTTCTTTGTCAGCCTTTAAAGATTACATATTTTTTTTATTTTGCAGACTGGTGCTTTCCTACTACCTTGATATGATAAATATTGTACTTTTTGTGACAACAAAACTGCATCAATATGACATAATTGGTAAATCTGTTATTGGCAAGAATCAGAAAGTAGACCAAGGTCTTCTGATGCTAATATTTGGAATACTCGAATTTAGTTTAATACAACGAAAACCGTTACTTTTGATACAAATAGCCTCGACAAATGTCTTTGCAATGGACCTAACACTTTCAGAAAATATGGATTGGTTTGACCACTGGCAAATGCATGTTTATTCCAAGAAACTGCCTGAATAAAGTAAAACGACCACGACTTCTGGTAATGCATATCAAAATGCTTGGATAAGTTTGAACAATGAGTCAAGAAAACAAAAGTTCTAATACTGAAGATAATTGAGTTTTGCAGATTGTTTTTGACAAATTTTGTCTTTTCATGGCAGATAAATAAAAATGAAAAATTTGGTATACCAAACATCAAATCATGCTTTGTTTTGGGTCGTTTTAACCTGGATATGGGATGTTGTCTCCTTGATATTTACCCCATTTCCTTTCTTTTTTCGTAAAAGGATGTTGGAACAAATGACCTAAATGGCCTTAACGTAAACCCCAAATCAATACGTGATTTTTGTTGTTATGGGGACAAGTTCTTTTATTACATAAAACAATACATCATCATGGATTTCAGTAGACATCGGCAGTATGAGCGAGAGGCCAGTATACCTGTAAATCTTCAGGTCATTAGATCTCAAAACCAATTTACAATGTAACGGAATCATGAAGAATACCCTGTCAATATCCCCTATTACGTAAAAAATGTAAGTTATATGATGATATTACGGGAACGTCGCCGTCAAGAAAAGGGAAATTAGTAATAGTGAAATAAAATCATCCATTTTATCATAAATTTTAGTTTTAATTTTACCAGAGTCAACGATGATGGTAAGATCTAGAAATGGGCAGTATTTAGAATCATTGTTTGCTTTATTAAGTTTCAGTTCTTGTGGGTAAATGAGGTCGACATACATGTAGTCTAAAACGTGGTATTGTCAATAGTAAGGATATCGTCGATATACCTGCTGTTCACCGTTTTGTACGGTTCCGTTTTTAGTGTTCGTTCGTAACAGAACAGAAAAAGATCTGCAATGAGAGGTGAGAGGTGCACAGTTTGTATCTATTGAAATTCCAATGACCTGTTGATAAACGATGTTGACAAAACGAACAAAAATATTGTCCAGCAAAACATTTAGTGCGTTAGTCATTTCATCGCAAGTCCAGGAAAAATGATTTTTGTAGATGATGTTAGAGAAGAATCCTTGTTTTTTATTACAACAAATGAACTGAAGACCAGAAAATTTGAAAGACTATTTTGATTTTATCTGCACTGAAGAGACATCAGTTGTCGAAAAGCGCATAAGCAGAATGCAAATTAACAGCAACTCCGGTATTACGTTATTTAATAAGTTGTCCCAATTGTGATTTAATCAATTTATGTGGAAGGGTTGTATAAAATCAAGAAAAATCCTAACTGTCAACAGACTCGGCAGCATTTGGTACAGTGTTTTTGTTCTATTAAAAATTGACTGTACAAACTACATGCGCGACAAAAACGAATCAACTGTGATATGTACACTACATACGTTGGAGAGGTAGGCATATTGCTGCTAAGAAAGGAAAAGTTCACAGTTGGGAAGTTAAAAATCAGCACATTTGTCATATAGCTTAGATTTCAAACGTCCGTCATCGTCAATATACAACACAAGATTATAGATACGAAGCTGGTAGTTTCTGTAGTTTCTTTTATTTCAAGCTCATTGAGAAACATCTGATGTTAATATTTCTTACATTTAGGATTATTAAGGTAAAGTGCAACGTCTATGTAGCGGAAGCTGAAATCAATTTAAAGGACTGAGCTAAATTATTATTCCTCTAAATGCTGTTGTATTTCAGATATGGATTTTTGATTTTACAATTACTAATTTCCCCTTTCTTGTAAATTTTGTTGAAAACTAAGGAGTATCTCCCTCATGCAAAGCTCTGTCCTTAGCTGATTTTGGCTTTTTATTTAGATCATATTGGTTAATTGTTCTCTATCAGTTTTTAAACATCTTTGAGTTTATGGTCTTCCAAATGTTTAGATTTTATCTGCACTGAAGAGACATAAGTTGTCGAAATGCGCATATGCAGAATTTAAATTCACAGTAACTTCGGTATTTAGTCATTTGACAGCGACGTTCCCCTAGCTCCATCATACGGGGTGTATATATCTCAACTTGTACGATTCGCTCGCATTTGTTCCACCCTTGATGATTTGAATAAGCGTAACCTTACTCTCACATCCAATCTTTTACAACAATATTACAGATTTCATAAATTATTAAATACTTTTAAGAAGTTTTACAGAAGATATGAACATTTGATATCTAGATATGACGTGACTCGCAAACAGCTAATTACAAAGGGCATTTCTCATCCTCGATTTTATGGAAATGTTGTTAAAAATGTCAAAAACTGATAAATAATCCAGAAAAAGTAAGACGTAACTTTCATTCTTTACGTGATAGTGGATATCGACGAGATATTCTGAACAAATCCGTTAAATTGGCTTTGGATTCCAGTGACCTGAAGACTTTACATATATACTGGCCTCTCACTGATACTGCCGATGTCTACTAAAATACATGAAGAATCTTAACCAAACCCTTCGGGGAGTTTTGAGTTTGATTTTTCTTCCGTAGTGCGACAGTGTTTTACCAGCAGACTAGATTCCTTGAGCTAGCCGGCAGTTTAGCGGCGAGCACTCTTTGACCCTTCTTTCTAAATTACGTTTTGTCTTATGCTTTTTCTGTTCCAAGATAGTGGTCATTGAGTTAGTAGTCTACCTGTATTGGGTTTTATTCGCATGTTTATGATACTATAGGGACACGGGATAGAGAAAAGGGAGGTTTGGATACCCATAAACCGGTTTAACCCTACCACTGGCTTTTGCTAGTGCCGGTACCAAGTCCGGCTATCCCGAGTTCCTATCGTTATTTATGTTTGTCTCTTGTTTTCATTATTGTTTTTCTGATGCAGTTTGCTTGTAGATTGTGGTTTGTGATTGTAGTTCCTGGCCATTGTAGGTGTTTGCTGTTTTCCTGTTTTTGTAATTTTAATGCAAACTTAAACATCAGTCACCCATGCATAAATGGAGTATAGGTCAAGGTGATCTTATTTGTACCAAGAACATCGTTACTGTCTACTGACAAAATATCATTCATTAAATTGATATATTATTTCAGATCTGGGCAAAAACTTTAACCTAAATAACAATGGAAGGATATGAAGTAAATGTACACGAGACAATGTCTTTACAAATACATGATTAAAAACAAGTAAAGCAATGACGCTTTTATTGTTGTTTTTCATCTTGAAGTAACCATGAGGCCTTCAACAATGAGCTTTGCTTATACCTCATAATAAGTTGAAGACGGACCCTTACACCGGTTTGAGCGGAATTCCTTGCAATGCTATATTCATGTCTTTTCTGAGTCACTTTGGCATGAAATTTAGGTAAAGGTGACCTAATTCTTATACCGCCGTCAAGTACTATCCAAACATCATCAATGGGAAAAAAACTCGTCCATCTATTACTAAGGCTTCGAGTGATACATGGACAGACAAATGGAAGAAAACTGTATATTCAGTTTGACGAGGGGATATTTATATTATATTTAATTCAGTACCTGCAAAAACATACGCAAGTATTCCATATGACACACCAGTCATTGTAACGGCAAAATAAAGTGCATTTTTCTTTGATACTTTCCAAAATGTCCAACAGCTAACCATATTTTGTCGATATTGACGTCCGCCATATTAGAATGTCTAATGAAGTCTGCTCAAAGAATATCTTATTTGAAAGCATGAATGTGAATAGGTTAAATATGATATGTACGAGTGTGAGAAATTTCGTCTTTTTACTATTTCTGCGCAGCGAAACGAAAGGAAATGACGTAAAATTTCTAACATGAGTAAGAGATATATCATAATCTTTCATTTTGAATTTTTTTTTTCTTCCGAAAAAAAAAAGAATACAAAGTCTGCAAATCTATATTTTACGAGTACTGTTTCAGCTATTTAACTACATTCCTCATTGTGATCGTTAGGTGTTTTATAGTGTTTATACATGGAAACAATTAGTGCATCACAAAAATCGACACTAAGATTAAGGTTGTAGTTTAGTACTTTGTGAAACAAAGTCCAGAGATATAGGCTATAAACGAAAGGATCTTAGAGGTTTGAATGTTTTCAATTTCTAGTAACTCATTTAATATAAAAATATACTTAAATATATGCCTATACATACAAAATATGTACTACCACTATTCGGACATAGTTATTATGCTTCATATATTCTTGTCACGCAGGTTTATTAAATACAATGTTCTAAGGTGCTGAGTACATACATTTATTTTTGAACAGGTACACTATACTCTCATGATAACAAGCTTTATAAAAGCACAGAATATGTTTCAATTTGTAACCCTTATGAAAAGTATAAGTGGAATAGGTTTAATATCTCGTAAGAA
>MJUU01023924.1:64047-93478 GCA_002080025.1 Modiolus philippinarum
ACATCACATGTCTTTAAATGCGGGCTTTCAATTAATTTCAATTTACTCCATATCCTTTCATTTATCACTTTCAAGATTGGAAACCTTGTGTAATTGAATGCAGGAATGGGTGCTTTAAATACCAGTAAGTGGGAGTTACTGGATTCCTGACCTATTGAATATATATATACATTCTAAAAACAAACTATCTAATGACTTGAAGTGTTCTTAACATTTTTTCACATGAACACTATTTACTAAGTTTTAATTGGAAGTATTTATTGGATAATCTAAAATCCCGTTCATTTTCTCAAATACAATCTCTGAAAACATTTAATTTTTCCGCTCTGATATCACGCTTCCTTAAAATAAATTAAAATCACGAATCAAAAGTATCGTTCAAAAAGCCTTTTCCGATTCAATGAAATATGTTGTATTAGGTTATAAATCCACATTTTTTTTCAAAAGTCAATTTAAAAGGAATAGTATATTAACATGAACAAAAATGTGTGCAGTATGCTTGATTTTCTAGCTGATAATATAATATATTTGTCACACTTGGAGGCATACCAATGGGCACTAATTGTTCACCTCTTCTCGCATACTTGTTTTTATATTCTTACGAGACTAAATTTCTCCAGGGACTCGTTAAAGAACATAAAATAAAAGATTTATAAATGACTCGTCCATGTTGAATTTCTCATGATTAGGAATATAAATGCAACATCCCCTTGCACTTTTAGAATGTGTACATGTCAGTACACATTTGCACTTTTCATTTAAATAGTAATCAGTATATTATTCTTATTTTTTTCATTTGTGCTTGTCGCTTGTACAGGTAATCCATATTTTCCATTATTTCTACGTCTTCTTAATATATTAAGATTTACTAGTAAGGAAGAATACGGTGCAACCATTCCGCCAATTTGGGACGAAGCTGCTGCCAGTCCGAGTCCAATGTTTCTGTAAATTAAAAAAAAAATTGTATGCAAATTCTATAAATGCAGAAAATAAATTAATAGTAAAAATAAAAATTCGGTATTTTGTTATGTAATCAGCTGCCAACTTGGAGATTCTCAAGACCCTGTATAGCTCACCCGAGATAACGTTAAAAGGTATAATTTTCTAGCTTGTTGACAGACCTTAATGTAATTTTGCCCACATGCGGCAATCTTGAATCTGATGTGAGTTTATCGGACACATTTCTAAAAATGGGCCAACTTAAACAACTGTGACCAAATTTGGATTCGAATGGTGAAATAGTTTCAGAGGAGAAGATATTTAAATATGTTTTCCAATGCGGATTCGTTGTTAAACCAAGCTCTCCGCTGTTCACCATTTTCTTCTTTCACACATTTTAAAAAAAAAAGGACCACCCAAGAACTATTGAGACTATGCTTGAATAAAATTTGCAAAGTAGTTTGAGAGAAAAGGGTCCCTGAATGTGTTTTCCAGTAGGGTTCAAGTTTCTCACTTGTGACCATCTTGGATGAAGTACAGACGTGCTGTACACACTTTTAAAAAGGCACCAGCAAATGATTATTGTGACTAAATTAGAAAGCAAATATAACAGGAAACACCAACAATGGCGGAAAATCACAATTACATATCACAATTCACCTGGAAGTTACTCAAGAAAAACATTAATAAAAAAACAAACAAAAGACAAACGTGAACAACAGGAACCTTGGATAGCCGGACTTGGTTTGTTTGATTCCAATTGTCTTTATGGCTTCAGATGAGACGATTTATGAATGCTTTCGATTAGGGTACATTGTTGAACTGTGCTCCATGTTTGCGGGGACATCTTGGATGTAATGCGAACTCGAGGAACACATTAATCAACGGGGGCGGGTGGCAACTAAGTTAAGTTCTAATTGGCTTTATGACTTCACCGGTCTTCCCAGACATAATTATTTAAGAAGGCCAACTAAGTACAGCGGATAACTAAATACCGAAGTTACTGTGAATTTATTTTCTGCATATGCACATTTCGACAAATTATGTCTCTTCAGAGCAGATAAAATCTAAACGTTAATATTAGAAATTAATAAGCTGATTTCTGTTCCTGCTAAAAACAAAAACAAATTCTACTCGATGAAAAATAAAAATCAGTGTCTCCCCGTTGTTATATGAAAATTCATTCTACTGCTGATAAGGACGAATGGGCATATTTGTTATATGCTTTCGCAACTGATGGTGTCAACATATATGAACTGTTAAAAAATCAGAAGTTCTTTTTCAAAATTTTAATCATTAACCATTATAATTACATCGCAGCATAGTAACTTTTGATTTTTCTTCCCTGTATATTACTATTCCCAATTATATATATTAAATATACCTGGCACCTGAATCGGTTTTCAGGAGCACCGGCTACAGAGCTGCTGGGTGCATCCGCAATTGGTAGATAGGGGAATGCCTTGTCAATGCGGGGTAGTCAGATCAAAATATGGAAAGCCTGAACCATTGTAGACAAACTCTGTGAAGAAATGCCGTTCTCCATGCAGTATAAAGATCCCTTTCTATTGCCACGGTCAAGCGAGTGACAAAAATTCAACTCAGAGATATTTAATTTCACACCCCAAGCCGACGCTCGCAAATACTGACCGCAGGTATAGAAACATTGTTGATAATTGATTGACAGTGACGTATTTAAATCAATTGATTGAAAGTGCGACCCTTAGAAGATTTTAAATTTGACTGGATAGTTTTATTATGCAACCAATCAAATGTAAAATCTTATCAAGACGCTACTGTCAATCAGTTATTCTGCATACACGATCTATGTTGTCTGCTGTCAATAAATTAACCATGTGTAAAATCTTTTTCTTTCTCCTCAGGCAGTCTTTCGGAAAGTCGGCTTGGGGTGTAAAATTACATCTATTCAAAATGAAACTTTTGCCACTTGCTTGACCGTTGCAATATTTCTATAAGGAGAGATGAGATCAGACACACTGGGTGTCGATTAAAAGGCAACATCTCCTGCCCCTACCCATCTGTTCCCTTTTTCCAGTGGCAATCAGAACTTCTTGTCCTGGTTGTCTATTCTTTTTTTTTTATTTATTTCTTCCTTTGCTTGCATGTTTTGAATTGATTAACTTGTTCTCGTCCTGATATATTTGTAGCTGAAATATTTCTCACTGGACGTTACACTCTAACTTATCAATCAATTAACCAATAAAATAAAGACAAAATTCATAAACATCAAATTATTTCTCTAAAAATGACAAACACAAAGACAAGTATCTCATCTTAATTCATGAGAGAGTTTACTATGTAAAGAACCACACCAATACCAACAATAAATATTCTTTCGATAACATCAGAAAGGTGATGGTCTTTTTGATCAAGATTAAAATACAGGAAACACCTACAATGATTGAAAAATTCAGTCACAGGCCACAATCAACGAAGGAACTGCACAAGGAAAACAAATAAAAGACAAACGCAAAGTAAACAACGATGGGAACTCGGAGGAGAAAGGCTTGGTACCGATTCTTGCAAAAGCAAGCGGTAAGGTTAAACTGGTTTATTGGTACTCATTTGTCGAGTTTGGTTGGTTGATATTGCAACAGACATTTGTTTTTGTGAGTACCAATTGTGCATCCCTGTTTCTTATTCAGTTCTGCATTCATTAGAAAACAAAATAAAAAAAAAAATCACGTTGAAAATGACATTTCAATATCATGATATTATGATATTAAATTCAATTTGATCATGACGCCACTGCTGGTGGACTGTTAGTTCCCGAGGATATTCACAAACCTAGTAGCAGGTACTTCGGCGCTCTCACTCCTTACGAAGTTGATATAAACATTAATGTAGAAAAGATAACAGAAAACACTTGCAATGACCGAAAATTACAATCACTTAATTTGCCAGAATCTACTTGTCATTTCCTTGTTATTTCTCAGAGCTGAATGTTTTAATGAATTATCAGACTTGACTTTTGCCATATTTGGCTTCCTTGTGCTTTAGATTGAAATTGTAACTTATATTATGTAGCAATGTATTAAGTAGTAAGATATGGATGAATAGTTGATAATATCATTTATATATAAATATCTAAATTTTTGTAAATTTTGTTGAAAACTAAGGATTATCTCCCTCATGCAAGGCTCTGTCCTTAGCTGATTTTGGCTTTATAGTTATTTGTTCTCTATCAGTTTTTAAACATCTTTGAGCATGGTCTTCCAAACGTTTTGATTTTATCTGAACTGAAGAGACATAAGTTGTCGAAATGCGCATATGCAGAAAATAAATTCACAGTAACTTCGGTATTTAGTCATTTATCATATACTTACTGAAAAAAATGTGTCTTTTTGCATGTGTCATAAAGAAAGAATATCTTCAGGGGTTGTAATATGAAATCCGTATTACACGGGCGTGTGATATGAAATCCGTATTACATGGGGTTAAATATGGATTTTTCAAAATGGCGGCTGATGATTTTCCAATTCTTGGAATAAACAAAGATTCACATATTTCAGTATAATTATACCGACTAAAGTTAAAAATTAATTACTTATTTACTGGGAGCAAGCAACATTTTTGCGGACTTTTAGTGTAAACCCGTCACAAGTTTCTTACTATTATGTAGGTGTTCCAGTTAATGAACCGTGTTGTTTTAAAAATACTTATGTCGGTTTGTGAAGAAAAATACCAGTGTTAGCAAAGATGAAGCAAGAAGTTACCCTTGAATCAATTTTCAGCAATTCCTGGACCCTTTACCAAATATAAGCGTTGACAATAGATGTAAGTGTTAATCATACACATGTAAAGATCTACTACTATATACGCTATGACGAAACCACAATCTCATTTGCATGATCTTGTGTAAAAATATTGCAAAGCAATTTATTTACAACTTTCAAATGTGCTTACATTTAACGGTAGGAGATACATTCCCTTTAACTCTCTTTCCATTTGAAAATACCCTGCATGTTGAATGAGAAACGCCAAATGGCAATCGAGGGAACTATCTTTTTAAATGTAAAACACGTACGAAAGAAAAAAAGTGATGTGACAAAAGCCTTTTATCAAGGCTATACTCTTAATACATCGGCACTTAACAACAACACGAATTGAGACAGTACGACAAAGACAAAATAAATAAACAAAAATGAACAAGAACGCCACAAAACTAAAGCACTAGCAGTGTGAACCCCTATAAAACTGAGGTATCATCAGGTGCTCCGGAAGGGTAAGCATGATCTGTTCCACGCATGGCACCCGTCACACAGCCAGCTAGAATATGTTGTTGAAAGATCTGTTTGGTGTTGGTGACTGATTGGTTTATGCCATTTTCTAACCCTCAGACAAAACCAATTAAAATCCATGGTACGTGTTACTTCTCTAACCCTCCAACAGTACCAAGGTAAAAGTTTTAAGGTAAAAAATTGGATATTTCTTAGTATTTCGACAATGACAAGGACAAATCGGTACCACAAACATTGGAATTTGTTGGATATGTCTCTGGTGTATAAGTATAAATGACATTGTTAGATGCAGTTATACCCATCTTTCCAACAAAACTACATATCATAGCTACAGCTCCCATTATTTTGAACTTATCTATAAAATAAAAATTTTTACTTAGCACAGGGTCAGAACTAAGGATTTTAATATTTCAGTTTAATAAATGAAATTTAGGGTACTCCAACGAAAAAATTGAATGTTCGCATTCAATGAATATAACTATGTAAAAAGATAGTTATCTGCTTCCATAAAAAGAAATCAAACTTTAATCTAAAAAAAAAAAATTACACTAAAGATTAATTAACATAATTTAAAAAAATACAATTTGTCCACTTCCGGTATTGTTTTTTTTTTCTTTTTTACCAGTTCTATTAAGAGCTAAGGAAAAACTGGTTCCAAATTATTTGGAGTTACGGCGCTTCGGTCACTAATTAAGATAAACTTCGACAAAAAGTCAAGAGAACTGCAAAAACAAGTAAAAATTAAAATTGCCGTGTACCTACGTGCATTCATGAATCTATTTGAAACTATGCAGTTGAAACGTATAGGTTGTATTTTAAATACTACACTTAACGTGCGTCTTCATGCACCATGTCATCATTATGTATTTGTAAAATGAAAATTTATAAATCATAAAACTTTGCTTACAAAAGTCTTCGTTATGGTATCGAAATGAATACGAATTCCATGTTTGTGTTTCTTTGTTAACATATATATTTTAAAAACTTTAGGTATAGTATAAAAACTTACAGATGTTAAAAAACAGAATAACAGTAAACACCTACAATGACCAGGAACCACATTCACATGCCACCATTTAGAAGCAAACTGCACCAGAAAAATAACAATGAAAACAAGAGATAAACATAAATAACGATAGGAACTCGGGATAGTCGGACTTGGTACCGGCACTAGCAAAAGCCGGTAGTAGGGTTAAACCGGTTTATGGGTACCCAACCCCCTTTCTCTATCCCGTTTCCCTATAGTATCATAAACATGCGAATAAAACTAATGTAAATTTATTAAGTAGCGACTTAAATGTTAGCAGACACTTTTTCAACCTTTACTGCATACAATTATTAGCCAATATTAGATGGTGACACTATAGACGAGATAACATGATAACATGGTTAGTATGCTACTATATGTATTAATAATAACAAAATACCGAAGTTACTGATAATTTAATTTCTGCATATGCACATTTCGACAATAAATAATGAAAAATTACAGCTTTCTTTAACCAAGAGGTAAAGCTTTTAGAAAGACACGGAGCAAGAAGTATTCCATGGCAACACTGGTCAGTGGTTGAATAATTTAGTAGTTGCATACGATTTGAAAAAGCAAAAAAATATGAGACAAATACACGTGCACAAGGATCAATTTGATTGTACACGAATAATTAAAAATTGGCTGGTTGAATATCGAAGAGAACAAACAATTGAAAAAAAAATGAAAACAGTATCTTTTACTATTTGAAATAGTTGCAAGGCGTGTTTTCTTAACGTGTGCAGCATAGTTGAAGTCTTAAGCCATTGTCCTATTCTTCTTTTTTTCATTTTTGTCTCAAAATAGCCCATTTGCTAAAATGATTTGTTAATCCACAACACATCACAGTTAAAAAGCAGATTCAAATCAAACTTGTAAGATTTGTTGGTTGTGCATCTGATACGTAAAATTTTGAATTTACATATTTTAGATTTTCACTGAGACAAAAGCTTCTTTGTTAATTCCAATTCATTAAATGATCTAAAACTCCTTCAAAACTGTAAATGAACAAATAAAGGGATATGGAATAAATGTACATGGGACAAAAACCCTATAAATACATGGTGAGATTTAGCAAATGGAACACGCTTTCATTATTGTTCTTCATCTTGAAGTCACCATGAGACCCTCAATAAAGTACAAATACTCTTACAAGTTCAAGACGGCCCTTAGCACCGGTTTGAGCGAAATTCACTTGCTAAATATTGAACAACGCTGCATCCACGTACCCGCTGTTTTACATCCTTTCTGTCAAAGATGCAGGGTCGACAACAAGCATAACATATCGGGCAAAGTACTCTTACAAACACTGCCATTCGTTGCCCGACAAATGGACTATTAGACAATACAACATATAAACGATCACAGGGCACACATCGAGTTGATTGTAAGAAAACTTGGCAAGTAAAATCGGGAGATATGGGCAATATATATACAGATGGGCAGAAAAAAATAATTTTTTACAAAACAATAAAGCCAAATGTTGAATTTTGATAGTGCATTCATATGGGTAATTCTAACATGAACAAGTATACCATAAACTTGCATAAACCTCAACCATGGGGAATCTTTCTACCGACTCCACACTTCACGAGAGGCAGACGCCAAGGTAAGTCACATTCCAAACAAACTTTCAGGATATGTTGTTTACCTAATAATACTGCTCTGTGAGTTCTTCAAAACTGTCTGTCAGACTCCAACCTAAGTTTCAATATACTAGTATTTTGTTTATGAGATCTGGTTATGCTTATTATCCTTGAAATTTTGTTTTTAAGCGATCTTAGAAGTTTGCCAAGACAATGTAGCTCATTTGTTCATATTCTAAACACATTTGCAGGATATGTTTGTCTCCTGATCTAGGCAAACATATGATAAATAAAATTTTCATTTTACAGATTTTAGAGGTTCATTGTACTAAAAGTGGCTCTTCTGTAGTGCAGTTGGCAAAAGTGTTCCATGGAACATCCATCAACTTTTTTTGTTTTTGTTTTTTGTTTTTGTTTTTGTTTTGTTTTTGTTTTTTTTTTTGGCTAAAAAACAACGACAGTAGAATACCGAAGGAACAAAGCAAAAGATTACACAAATCAAAGTCCAGAGACAAGGCAAAAGCAAAAGCAACAAAAGACGGAAGACCACTACATGCCCACAAAACACACGAACATTACATATACAACACAACGAACTAAAGCACTAACAGTGTGAACTCTCAATAAATAAAAGTGACATCAGGTGCCCGGAAGGGTAAGCATGTCCTGCTCTGTGCACAGCACCCGTCACACTGAAACAATTTTATGTTAATCCACAAATTAATGTAGTTTAGAAGTTGAATGAAGTCTTTGGATCTCAAAAGAACTTCAATAAAATAGACATTGCTGTATACAGTGGGCAGTTTTTTTTTTTGTTTTGTTTTTGGCTAAAACAATTTAATGTTAATCCACAGATTAATGTAGTTTGGAAGTTGAATGAAGTCTTTGGATCTCAAAAGAACTTCAGTAAAATAGACATTGCTGTATACAGTGGGCAGTTGTGTAACAGCTACTGGAAGTTTCGTTCCGGTTCCAACTTCGAAAAATTTGTTGAAAATATAAGAGACCAATACTTTTTTGAATTTTTCGCAATCAATTATATTAGCAATTCGTACCTTATATAATTTTGAACGCTTAAGAATTAAAACAAATTGTAAGATTGTT
Organism: Modiolus philippinarum; assembly: GCA_002080025.1. Lineage (NCBI taxonomy): Eukaryota > Metazoa > Mollusca > Bivalvia > Mytilida > Modiolidae > Modiolus > Modiolus philippinarum. The sequence goes on from MJUU01023924.1 coordinate 72,966, forward strand.
TCAACTTTCATAAATTTCTAAAACTCAATTCTTAGAAATTCTTCTTTTCAAACATTACTTTTTAAATAAATTAGAATAAAAAAAGTAAATAAAGGGAAATTTAATTTTTAGCCAAAAAAAAAATCTGGCTTCAAATATAATAACACCACTGTAAGTGTTTACTGTTATCCTGTCTTTGTACTCAATTATGAAAAAAATTAACAACTTCATGATTATTTTACGTCTTTTTATGAAGCCAAAAAGAAATTCTTCTGTATCACATTACTACAATACAAACTTATTTTGTTGTTTTACCTTTAAATGTATTAATTATGACAGAAATAATCATCGGTATACCAGCCATCAAGGAAAATGCAACTGTTACTCTTTGTCTTCTTACTCTGAAAAAGGCTATCGAGTAAATAATTGAAATTTTGTCGTTGAAAAACTCCGATTTTATTCATTGAAAAATTTAATGACTAATACTCAGTTTCTAATCTGATAAGCTATCTAACCTAACAAGAGCGATTAAATCCGTTTGTGACCTAGTATGAAAGTAACTCCATTATAGTCAATATGAAAAGTTAAACCTTTGATTCTTTTTTGTCCAAATGATTCTACATCTAAAGTCTTTCCTAACTTTGTTAGTGCTTGGCATATTATTCAATCTCTTAGCTGCTGTTAATGTTTACCAATTTATGCTTCTAGCACAAACCATTGAATTGCATTTGGTATAACATTGGTGACTTTGTACCACACTCCTTTTTGGTGCTCCAAATTTTTCGTATGCACAGTATCTAGTCTTTTGTGTAGAAACTAAGTAGAAAAATAGAATATATTGTGTATAGAAATGCCCCCCCCTAAGTTAGGATCTAATAAGATCTAACGGAATATTTAGCTTCACCAACTTTCTGTTATGTTACACTTACTGTTTGACTGTTTGTTTGATTTCCAATATGTTTGAATTTCTAAAAATCTAAAGAGACACCGTGTGTGGTTTAATGTGCGTAATATATTTATTTAGTTTCACATAGAAAATTTAAGTAAAATCTATGTACTTCCATTGAGGTTAACTTTTTTACGGTGGTCTTGAACCTGCTTTGTATTTTTGCTCTTTTAATTTCGGCTCTTGTCAGTTCTGTAAGGTAATTTTGTAATGACCCTCATTCCTACATTACAATTTGTAATATCAGCAATTCCTTGTATTTTTATAAATCATACCAGTAAATATATGAAAAATATTACCTGTTAATCAAAAGAAGGAATAAAATAGTTGCTGGTATTTCTACAGCGGCATTTACAAAAAAATTGAGGAATCTATTTCCTACCAATTGAACAGATGAAAAAAGCAGTCCATAATAGGTAACGCTATTAGTAAACCTGAAATATACGTTTAAATGCACAGAGTACTTATTTAAGCATTTGTCGTTTCTGTTGAGTCCATATCACTTATGTTTAGTTAAAACTCATTTGGAATTCAAGTTTGACGCTCTAACTGTGACAGTGTATCTTTATTTTTCTCAGCCCCACATTGTACTTAATTTTAGAGTGAAGAAGAAACCATGTGATAGAAAAAAATGAAAATAAATATAAACAAATGCTGCGCCATGCTTGCTCGATACACCCGTTGACTTGAGTTTTAACTTGATTAGACCACAGCAAATTTAATCAAAAACAAAAATAAAACCATTAGCCTCAAAATCCAATTAATAGGTACGCCACGAGAAACCTAGACACTGACATGTGAAACAAATATAATTGCCAAAAAAACTAGGAAATTTGTTTTTGTTAATGTTTAATAAATGCCAAAAGGCAATTTGAATATTTTGATAGAACATTTTTCCTTGTGTGATAGAGTGGAAACTTGTATATAAGGAGAAGACATTAACGATTCTCAAAATCAATATCCTAACACGGATGATTCTACAAAATATTCATTTAAATCAATGTAGACCTACTATAGTCATATGAGGAATACTTCACCCCAGTTTTATAGGGGGTTCACACTGCTAGTGCTTAAGTTGTGTTGCGTTCTTGTTCATTTTTGTTTATTTGTTTTGTCTTGTCATACTGTCTCAATTCGTGTTGGATGTGAACTGCCATGATTTTGGATTTATAATTTTAGAATTCCCCCCTTTCTCGTTCTTGCTTCGATATTCGTTTGCCGATGTATTCACATATGGTTGAAATATATTTATAATGGAAATAGTGAAATGATAACGAAAAATACAACAAACAATAATAATAATAATTTTTTGACATAACACTAATAATCATAAACTCATTGAATGTACAAGTACGTTTGTATCGACAATATTGGATATATCTATATATGTAAAGTTAAAAGTTGTAGAGTTATTTGGTCCTTTTTTGCTTCTGTACTCGTTTGCCACTGTATTTGTCTGGCAGCTACATTTTTTCTTTTTGTCGACTTGAAATGTCTTGTTTTTATCTGAAGAGACATAAGTTGTAAAAATTGGCATATGCAGAGCCTAAATTCACAGTAACTTCGGTATTTTGTTATTTGTTACTTGAAACGATTTAATATTGCTGTAAATCTTGTTTGAAAAAAAAAAAAATTGGAGTAGATGTACATGCAAGAAACCTGTTGAAAACATGACAATATTACTAGTGACAAGATGTTTTAATCTTTAAGCCAATAACAATAAGTAGTGTTATATATAATGTCAAGTGAAGATGGCCACTTGCAGTACCTGTTTGACTGGAATTGATTCATAGATCAATGCTTTAACAGTTAGTGCAGCAGAAGAATCTATTTTTGCATTTTCATCTTAGTTGTCATGTTTTGTCTTGAGCTGCTCTTAATGCACTTATTATTTACTAAATCAATAGATTTGTAAAAGAATCTTACCAAATAAACATCCATATCAAGCTGATCTTCAAGAGATATTTGCATCTAAACATATCTGCCAAAGAAAATTTTACACCATCATCATTGGTTGTGTCACGGTTATTTTCTTCTCGTCCAAGGGTGTGAGAGTTTATTCTAGAACCTTGTTCTGTCAGAAGAGGAAGTATCTTCATAGGATCCTTCTTATTTTCTTTGCACATTTTCTTCACCAGCTTTGTTGCCTCCTCTGTTTTGCCATTTGCCAAAAGCCATCTTAGTGATTCGTCACAAAACCTGATAGTTATAATCGCTTGACAGAAACATTACTTAGAAACAGTCCCTAGCAGGGAAATTCATTGCTAGATGCCGAACAATGATGCATTCACGTTTCTTGTTACTTGTGGTTGTGTTTAATGCTTAGCTATTTAGCTTCTTGTATATATGGAAATATCTCAAAATGATCTTTTATGCTAGATAATATGTCTGGTTTGATTGCAGGAGAATGCAAAAACTTCATTCTGCGATAATCATTTATTTGTGGTAGACAAGAGATTTCATTTTTTTTAGATGATTCTCTTCTTGAAAAATAAGTGAAATGTGGGGCTTCTTCTTTGAAAACAGAAAAAACTAAGAATTCTAACTACTCAAACTTCTTTCTGTATGGCATGTGTACACTGATAGCTCATGATCAAGCAATGATCATAATTTAGAATTGATATACATTTGCATGTTGAAATTTGTGTTTGCTGCTATAATTTATAATATAACCTCTTATTACTTACTTAGTACACATATTCATAAATTATACGAAATAAAGCGCATAATCACATAGCTAAAATCGATGTTTCGTTGGTTTTACTTGAGGCTAAAATATGAAAAATCAAAGCAATGTCTCAAGAGTAAAACAGATACCAAAACAAACAAGAGTTTAAGTAGTGATAATTTCTTTCAATTTTTTCAGTTTTGACGGACGAGCATATATTTATACTAAAATCCAATAATATTGCAAAGTATCCAATTACCTTGAAAAATGAAGTTTTTTTCGCATAATAAGTTGGCCATGTTACACTGTTTTATTTCCCCACAAAAAAGAATTTCATTGATGAAAGAGTTATGTCATGGATAGAATTTCACCATATGCACATTATTTTAATATCAAGATTTGTTTTGGCTAAGTGCAAATTTTCATTTTTAAAGGAACGCTATTATTTTTTGACAAGAGCCCTAGTAAAGCCAAATCATCACATGACCATCTCATTGGCGTAATGACTAGTGAAAGATACATTTTTTAAATTATGGATTTCCTTTGTTTGGGTTCTAGTGCTGCTGATGAGGAATAAATTTCCGGAATGGCCATACAGCTCATTAAAATTATTGCAGTTGGAGTTAACATGTGTGTTATGGTCTCATGTTCATTTACTCCATATCCTTTCGTATAATATTTAATACAGGAGTTTGTCTTTTATTGCAGTGTGGAGTTGGTAAAACAATTCCCCGTGGTAGAGATGTATGCTCTTTACTTTTCTTAGATATGGTGTACTTGTACATGAGATAATATCTCATGTGTACACTTTGTTCAATTACTTTTATCTAAATTTTTGGAAATTCTAAAACTGAAGGATTAACTCCCACCATCGTAGTTTTGTCCTTAGCTATATTTGATATAACTTATTATTCGGATTTCGGTTGGTTTTATGCATTTTTGACATTTTTTTAAATTATGGATTTCCTTTCTTTGGGTTCTAGTGCTGCTGTTGAGGAATAAATTTCCGGAATGGCCATACAGCTCATTAAAATTATTGCAGTTGGAGTTAACATGTGTGTTATGGTCTCATGTTCATTTACTCCATATCCTTTCGTAAAATATTGAAAAGTATTATAACGGTACCTTGGGCTGTTAAAAGATGTACAAGAAAAATGTCATGCTATAATCTTTAGTTATGAGCTTAATGAAAATCTTACCAGTACGTTAATACATTAAACAAACAAACAGATCCAGTCGCAAAGTGTAGATATTTCCAGGAATAATTACGAAAACTATATCCAAATGCCGTTAACGACATTAAACAGATGATCCACCAGAATGAATTGAAAACTACAAACATAGTTCTGTACTTCATGGTAAATATTTCATAGACATACGTGTAAAACACCATATAAAAACCCTGAAAGGAAATGGAAGCAAAATCAATTAATTTTTTTAGTACTACTGATAAGCTTTTAATAAATGTGCGGTTCATGTGGGGGCTAACATTATTTGTACATTACTTTTTTATCACATATATTTTATCAATAATTTAGGTTTATATACAAATTATTGGGTTTTTTATTTCAATGTTTGTAATAAACGAAAGAGTTAGATTAACCTCCACCTTTTCACAACACTGGCTTTGAGAAGTCGCACGTTATAACGACTTACACAGATGTTGCAGAGGATGCTGACTATTCACTTTTCTGGATTACCTAATTCTGTCATGCCATCGGTTATTGTGGTTTTTTTTTCTTTTGTTCAGTTTTGGCCGTTTCTTGTCTTTTTGTTTTTCTGTTTTGCTATGTCTCTTGACTTTGATTTTGTAATAATCCCACACTCCTTTGTTCTGTCGTCATTCTACTGTCGTTTTTTTCTCATACTGATAAAACAACGGCAGTAAAATACCGAAGGAACAAAGCATAAGATTACACAAATCAAAGTCCAGAGACAAGGCAAAAGCAAGAACTCCCGAGAAGACGGAAGACCAAAGACACCAAATAAACTATGATATGGTCATAACGAATGAATAAAGGAAAGTACATAAGTTATACGCATGCCTTCCGTGTGGGGGCATCTCATGTGCTAATTAAATTAATTAAACTCTACTGTAAATTTGACTTTTCTTCTGGACTTAATAAATTAAGATATCTTGTAAAGTATGTAAAGCAACATACCTCCATCAATATCCCCGAGAGAAATTTCATCAACGCGTAAACAGGATAATTCGGCGAGAATGATATCAAAGTGAGAGGAAATATCACACATATTCCTGTCACACAATATATCTTTCTTCTTCCAAACCGGTCTGCAAGTGGTAGGAAAAGTAAATCTCCAACAATCTGACCGACAGTAACCCTGAGTGAATTCTGCTCTTCCTTCATGACTGCAAACTAAGTGCCACTACAAGACAAGCAAAAAACTTATTCTAAAAATTAAAATTATGAAAAGATTTTAAACCAGATTCACATATCAGAATTCCAGTTAAAGAAGGAAAAAATTTACGTACACCTATTTATCCGCATACTGATTTTTTTTTCTAAATTATTGTTCTTTTTACATTTTTAAACATTTTATACTACATTGTGACAGCAATAACCGTTGCCATAGAATTTCTTTATTGTCATTCTTAATTTTGAGGAAACAATCATAACTTACAAAAAATTTGTACATTGTTGAAACATTATTGAAAAACACATGTAATGAAAAGTAATATTCTATTTATTATATTTAAATATGAAATTGTATGCTCGCTTCTCAAGTCCAGGAGATATTTTAATGTCCTCTCTTCTTGCAACAGAAAAAGGGGAACTGGTTATGTTTCGTCTAATATTTTCTTTTTAATTTCTTCATTGGTTGACACTGAACATTTCAACATAATATTTCCAATTGCTAAAATATTTTTCAGCGTTAAATAGAAATTCAATGAGAGAACTCAACCAGTTATTGAGATAATTTCACTTTTTTGTTTATGTTGGATGTCCAAAAAACTATATAGTTGCGTTTCCGATAACTTACCTTTCAATAAAAATAAATTGGTTATAATATGAAATAACTTAATACCGAACTAACTGACTGTAAATTAACTTATGTCTCTTCAGTGCAGATACAATTTGAATATTTGGATGAACATGAACTCAAAGATGTTAAAAAAACTGACAAAGAACAAATAACCAATATAATCTCAACGGAAAGCTGATATCAACTAAGGACGGAACTTTGAACGAGTGAGATACTCCTTAGTTTTCAAAAATATTCACAAAATTTTGATATTGTAAGTTTCGAAGTAAAACCGATTTTACTGCGCTGATGATTACACTTGGATATAACAGTTCACCGGCAAATTCATTGACCCAGTGGTAACAAATAACTCAATACAGAACTTGCTATACATTTAGTTTGTGCTTATGGCCATTTAGACAACTTATGTCTCTTCAGTGCAGATAAAAAACATTATTAACTTATAGTTGCATTTATTCATATGCAGCATTTTTCACTATTTTCATGAAAATTTAACGTCGGATGGAACAGTAAACTGTTTAACGATTTCCGACCGAACTGTTCCATGCGCAAAATAATTGAGTAATGCGACGTCATTCAACTTTTAGTCGTGTACCCAAGATTTCTTTTATTTGTTCATATAAGAGTTTTTGTCTCGCCTGCGACGAAAGTCGCTGAAAGCGAGACATAGGTATAGCAATCCGGCGGCGGCGTTAACTCTTTTCTAAATCTTTCATAACTTTTCAAGGGTAATACATTCAAACATCATCTTTGGTCCACAGCACCACCAAGTGATGACCTTTCCAGCAGCATATATTTTGGATGACCTTGACCTTGTTTTAATGGTTCAATAAGCACATAAACATTGCGACATAGTTTCACATTCAAGTCCTTTTCTCAGGAACTATAATACCTAGACTTGTCATATTTGGTCTATAGTGAGATCTATATGGGTACACGGCAGTCTGACACCTGTCGTGTTGCCTTGACCTCCATTGCATGGTTCAGTGAACTTAGAAAATCTGCGACATAGTTTCACATTCAAGTTGATTTCTCTGGATATGTAACCCATACAACCATAATATTAAGTGTATTGATGTATCTTAGTAGATGCATGCCAGTCTGCCACTTGTCATTTGTACCTGACCTCATTTGCACGGTTCAGTGACTTTGTAAATTTTGCGACATAGTTTTACATTCAAGTCAATTTCTGAGGCACTGTAATTTATAGGCGTACTATATTTTGTCTATTACTACATATAGGTGGGTGCTTGCCAGTCTGACACCTGTCATGTAGCCTTGACCTCAATTTTATGGTTCATTGACTTTGATCACTTTTCTACTAGAATACTTATTTCTCTGTAAGTAGAACACCTAGAATCATCATATTTAATATATTGCTACATCTAGGAGAGTGCATGCCAGTCTGACACCTGTCATGTATCCTTGACCTCAATTTCATGGTTCATTGACTCTGAACATTTCTTTACTGTAACACTTATTTCTCTGTAGATATGATACCTAGAATCATCATATTTGGTCTATTGCTACATCCAGGTTGGTGCATGTCAGTCTGGTACATGTCATGTAGCCTTGACCTCAATTTCATGTTTCATTGACTTTGATCATTTCTCTTCAACTGGAACACCAACAGACGTCATATTTGTTCTTTTGTTACATCTAGGTGTGCTCATGCCAGTCTGGCGCCTGTCATGTAGCCATGACTAATTATTTTGGTAAAGATATGCATATACAGGTGAGTCATTTCTGTGTCTACACTTTTTATTGTTTATATAAGTTAATAAAACAGTTATTTCATGCCCCGTTTCAGGAAACAGCATAACTATTGTCCCTCGATGATGGAAATAACTTGCCAAACTGTTGCCTTCGGCCTCCGGCCTCAGGCAACAGTTAGGAAGTCATTTCCATCACCTCGGGACAATAGTTATAGCTGTTTCCTTCAAGGGCATGAAATAACTGTATAGTGCAAAATGGCAGTTTGTTTCTCACTTACTTTGAGCTAGAATGATAGGGTTGTAATTTATGTTTGCCTTTTGTGGCTCTTCAGCACACTCTTTAGCAAAATTGATAATTACATTAATTCACAGTCTTAAATATTTCAAACCAAGGAGTATTTCCCTCGTAAAAAGCTATATCCGTACCTGACTTTGGTAGACATATATCAGATATAAAAAGAAGCAATCAAGAAGTCGAAGAGGTAAGAAATAACTAGCAAGAACTAGTTGAAGTGAGACTGTTGAAAACCATAGTTGTTTACCTGGTGTAAACTGATATTTTTTCTTATGAAACAAATGCCTGTGATGTATATACATTACGACTTCTTCGTCGTGCTGAGCACGAGTTATTTTTGTATTGTTAATATTATTACCTCAGTAACAATGGTATTTTGACTGGTGTTGTATTCGTATCCGAAATCACACGGTAGTGACGCTATTGTGTGTTTTTCTGTTCCGTTTGTAACATTTCTATATACACGAATATCACATTGGTTTCTTACAATTTGTACATCAGATCTGCTTTGATTCAAGCTATCAAAAAGCCAGGAACTATTGGACGGAATTTTACAAGCATATGGTGGTCTGTAACCTAAATAGAATACAGAAGTGCTAACTGAGTTAAAAGACGTATATTTCCAATATTCGTTCCAAAACAAATTTTCGCGATATCCACGGCCATTTTGCTAGAAAGTTGAAAGTTGAAACTCAGGAATACACTCGCATAATATATAGCAAAGTGTGTCGGAATTTTTGCATGACCACTTAGGGCATTGCACCAGGAGTCTAAAAACAAAAACAAAAAATCGATTCAGCTGAAACTCCTCCTACACCTCTAGTGGCAGAAAGCTTTTAATAAGGGTATAAATAACACTATAAAAGCTGTCTGTGTCGAAGTGTTCGGGATTTTAAATTTGCTGTCAGGTTGGAGGAATGAGCAAAATCGTATTTCAAGTTATCCAGCAATATGTAAACTCTTCTGAAGTATTTATATTTTGAAGCTGAAACTTTCTATATTAGTTCCATTATATTCATCTAATTTACTTATGATAGCGGGCATTTGGTTTGACCTCTGGGGTATGCCCTTAAGAGGCCGAAAAAGTAAAACAATAAGTACTCAGCATGTGACTTGAACTTTAAGTATAACTTTTATTTTGTTGTTTGCATTTTCATGAGGAATAATTGAATTGTTTTAATACAAGATAAGCTTTAAAAAGATTGACTTCGGTGCCAAATTTGGTTAAGTTCTTGAAAATGTCAAAGACAAAGAATTTTTGAAATTCGAACATGGTATCATATAATTAAGCAACACTTTAGTCATCGGCAAGTTTGACCACTTGGACTTCAAAATTATGATTCTTATCTTGGTAAATTTTCTGAAACTCTCAATGACCCATTATTATTTGGAATTCTACCTAGCAACCATATCTTTCTCAATTCCTGACAGTTATGATGTTTTAAATCATCAGGTTGCAAAAATCTTTGGTTTTAGTTTTTGAAATTTCCTGAAGCTCGCAAAGATCAGCTATATTATGGAATTCTACCCACCAACCATACCCTTTTCAATTCCTTATACTAAGATACATTGTTTGTAAAAGACAGTCTGAAAAATCTTCGCTTTTAGTTGTGGTAAATTTCATTAAACCCTCAAAGACCAGCATTTTTCTAAATTCAACCTAGCAAACAATACCTTCTTAATTCCTAACAGTAACAGAGATTGTTTCAAATAGTAAGTCTGCAAAAATGTTGGATTCTACTTTTGGTAAATTTAGTAAAATTCCCAAAGACCTAATTTTTGGGGGGAATTCTATCTAGCAACCACGTCTTTTTCAATTCCCTACAGTAGGAGGAATTGTTTTAAATAGTAACTCTTCGAAAATCTTTATTCATTATCTAATTCTTAATTAGATTTTAGAGTTATATTGACAATTCCTATACAATTTCTGGACCAGACTTTAGTATGGGTCAAAAATAAGTGAGGGGGGATTGCAATATATGATTGACCTTTTATCATTACATATGGAATATAATACAATTTTAACAGCTAGTATCAAGCATGACCGATGTGATTTTTTACAGTGAATAATCATGCAGTTGTGGTCAAAATTCCGATACAGTCATCTAAAATCAAACCAAACTTGCCAAAGTTACTTATAATCGCACACTTTACAATTAGTCTGGCAGAAAAACAAGAGACGATATACCATACAAACCCTGCATATACCTCATATAAAGTTAGTTATCTCTAATCTTCCAAACAGCTATTGTTGTTTAAATTAAAACACTATGTATTATATAATAACTGGGAAACGAAAAAATTACATACCCGAAATACATGGATCACTGTGTAAACCAAGCAACATTCGCTGTTGATAAAGACACATTAAAACTGATATTGTATTTCGCCCCGAAAAAAAAATGAAAAGGAGACAGACCGAAAAGACGACAAAACCAAAACAAGGACAGTTTAAGGTCGCTAATAAGCGGGATTTTAGTTTGTCGTCTTTTCGTCTCGCTAATTTGTGTCTTTTTGTTTTTTCATCCCGAAAAGGCTAAAAAAGTCGACATAATGAAAAGATGAAATGGCACAAACATGCCACCATACTGTTGCAATCTTTGAATGAATTGCATTTCATAAAAGTGTTCTGAAGTAGGGACTGATCAGTATTTATTGGGTGGTAGGACCAGTTCTAAAGGCAGTAGGACCGACACTGTTTTTTGTAATTTTGATAGGACTTAACATTTTTGCATTCGCAACATTGATAGGATAGACACTTTTTATTCAATCAAAGATGTGACCAAAATAATATGAATCATAATAAGGAGAAATATGAATATGAGTAAACTATGTGATCCCTAGAAACAGATCTAGCATGAGCTACAGATGTTTTTTTTTTATAGGACACACACATTTTTTAACATAGTTTGCGTAGGACAATGATTTTTTTGGCTCTTTTAAACAGTAGGACATGAAGATTTTTCTGATTGCAAAATCTAGAATGAACCGAACCCCCCAAAAAATATTGACCGATCCTAGTACGATGTAATGAAAAATTAGCAATAAACAAGATAAAATAATAGGTTCATCACAATAAACAAGATAGAATAATAGGTTCATCACAATAAACAAGATAAATAATAGGTACATCACAATAATCAAGATAAAATAATAGGTTCATCACAATAAACAAGAAAAAAAATAGGTCCATGCGCTTGATATTGAGTTACAAGCAATGAAAAATTTGGAGTGAAATGTGTGAGGTTCCTCACTGTTGAAGACCGTACGGTGACCCCTAGATGCTTTATTTTGGGTCGTTTGAACCTGGATATGGGATGCTGTCTCCTTGACATTTACCCCATTTCTATTCTTTTTCATATTTTCTGGGATTTTTATAGACTTTCTATTGAATTTTTTAAGTCCTGATTATGAGATGAAGCAGTTATGTAAATTAAAAAAAACTCCTAAATTCCTTAAAGATACATGGTTTTACAGTATGAAAAGAGGGTGTTTATGGGCAAAATATTTAGATTGTTATGATAAATTTATATAGAAAAAGACGGAGGAGTCTGCATGTCTGATCAAAGGGGTCAACTACATTAAAACATTGCAAATGTTACTATGAATAGTGTGCAAATCAAATTATTGGATTGATCCTTATTTTACTATTCCTTATTTTGTCCAATGGAGTTGTATACTATACTTCAATTTTTCAGAAGTACATGTTGGTGTGCAAATGTGGTAACCCTTGTTTTGATCTTACAGTTCTTAAGGGGTCAACTGTGTTTTAAGTGACTGATTAGTTGCATCTTACAGTGTTAATCTTGTTTTCATATAAAAATGGTTGAAAAGAAAACTATTAAAAATCATGTTTTTTTTGTATTTGTAATGATTTTTTTTGTATTTGTAAAGAATTTTTTTTGTCCTAATTGGGTGCATGAAGTCAAGAGCAAAAGTCAGAATTTTCGTAAGAAGTGTAAAACACAAAATTCAATAATTTAAATGTAAATTTTTACCTACCAGCAAAAGCATATATCACAAGTCCATAGTTGACACCCAAAGTTGCCAAGGCGTAGAAGAATATGTGTTTTCTTTGGTATTTACCAAAACTCCCAACAGAGAAAAATATGTTATCAATATTTACGTCCGACATATTTGTTGCGATTGTTGAATGCCGGGTATATAGATATAACATGTGATTTTTGCCGAGACTCGATACAAACACACATATAATAATAATTTGAATAATAATTACAGTTGCTTACAGTTGCCGTTTTAAAATCAAAATTCAGACCACCAGAGTACTAAAGAGATGGTTCCGGAAAACTTAGTATATTACACACTAGGCTGAGTTTTCAATGCAGTTCCATTAAAGTTGATTTGTTCAGAGTTAACTTAGTTTTTAATCCGGCATGGACTTGTGGGGCACCATATGAAGATGTAATTCACTATTTTTTGAGTGTCTTTTGTATCAAATTCAGAGAGAAATACTTTTATTTCCATTTCAGAAATATCGATTTGAATATTGAAACATTACTATTTGGTAACGATGTATTAATTGTAAACTTTTTGAAAAGTTTGGAATCTTTATAAACTAAATAAAAAAATCCCAAACTGATCAATAGAGTCTTCATTTTCCACAATTTTCATTTTAGAAAAAAAAATCGTTAATTTCATGTTTATTTGTATTTTCTTTTTCTGACATCAGATATTTTATGCTGTTTTTTTTTACATGTACATTTTACTGTTTGTTATATTTATGTTATGTATTAGGATCGGACAGTTGCAAAAAAATACTTGTTTAATCCAAAGAAATAGAATTAAAGTAAAGGGATTGTTCAGAGAACAGGTGTTTCACCAGATTTCACTCTTATTAGATTCAAATGTCTATTTCGGTCAAATATGAGATATAAACTTTATAAGCCTTTTTCTTTGCAGCTGCAAAGGACATTTTCGAATTATAAGATTGTTGCTAAGTACATTAAGGTCACTTCCATTTGGCAATGTTTTTTTTTTGCTCTTCACAATACACTATTTTTGGGATACGGTTGCTTTGGACTTTTATGGCAATGAACGTTGTTGCTAAGGACCTTGACCTTTGACATTAACCTCATTTTGTCTGCAAAAATGTAATTAACTTTTTTTCTGCACAAAATTTACTGCAGATAATGAAAAATACTACAATACTTCATACTAACCTTTATTCTGATTCTGTAGAACACCCCATTCATGATAATTTGATATTAAAATGCTAAGAACCCACATCGATTTCATACACTAAAATCCAAAACCGACAGAACACCAGTTTAATTTACAACCAGAACTGGCTTTTCATACTAAGCCGGTAGCTGGCTTGCAATCGATTTAATTGGAATATTTCAATATCAAAATATATAGGGAGAATTTTGCTTTAAGCTATGGAGCATTTACCTCATGTATTAACCTGTACTTATCTGATATTGGATTTTCATTTCGATTCTATTGGATAATTCTTCTTTATTAGCTTTTACACATATCTGTATTCATAGCCTTCCAAGTTTTTTTTCTTATAGATAAGTTGTAAAGAAAGCAATAAATAACTTAATTCTACAGAATGCTCAGACTTTCTTAAACCTGTTCAACTGAACAATTGGAAAACAAACTTTTAGATACGTTCAATTAACACACAGTTCCCATTACTACTTTCTGCTAAATCCAATACACACATTGGCAAATCACAAACAGTCAATTGAAACAATTATGTATATAAATAATCATTTTAAACTTAAATACATAGAAAATTATATATCAGTAATAACTTTAAGAATCAGCCCATGCAAGTTTTGTTCATAATTAAAAAGATACATTCATTTTGGGTGATGAAACAATCATGAGCAATGTCAGCTTAAGATGAATGCAGAAAGAGAGAGAGAAGGGCAGTTGTAACTGAAAAATCACTGACCATTATTGAGAAAAATACAGACTTCAATTAAAGAAACAATAAAACGACATTCTTCTGTGTCAGCTTATACAAACCATTCGGTACGTGATTTTCCAAATGTTTTAATTTGATCTACACTTAAGAGACATAGGTTGTCGAAATGGCCATCTGCAGTATCTAACTTCGGCATTTAGTTCTTGGTGAGACCCAGGCATGAAATGGCAAGGTGTAAATGTATATTGACCACCATTGTGCCTCGGTATCAAATGTGTTGCCATTTTCTACAATTTGGATGTAAAGAGGAGGTTGACGCACAACAGGCACAATTATATTATCTTCTATAGTACATGTAGTCATTCATTTTAATACATATATAAAGATCAATTTTAGTCTAGTCACTGCAAAAGTGCAGCAAGTATCATTTTCTGCTATGCTCCGTCTTCTCCAATTCTGCAATTGTTTGTGGTAATGGTTTATATGCAGTCTCTGGAAGAAAGAGGCAAAGGAGGGACACGATCAAGCAACACACTCCAAATACCACTCCAGGACCCCATTCTACATGATTGGCCTGTCAAATTAAGAGAAAAAAATGATGAAAATGTATGGCAATTTTTTTTGAATGAGGGATAGTTTTATTATTTAAAGATACGAAACACTCCTGCTTTACACAAACCTTTTTATGTCTTCTGCAAAGCCAATGTAATATGTTATCGCCCAGTATAATACTAAATTACATGTGTATGCAAACCTTAATATACGTAGAATTGTAGAAAGGATTAGGACCATTGAAAATCGTAACTCATATTTCAAATCAGCAAAAAAAGTTTGAAATTGTAGTAGAGCAGCGATTTGGAAATCAGGTTACATTCTTCCAGAAATCTCCTTTTTATGTTTTATTCGTCTTGTACGTAATACATTAGTTAAAAATGCCACAAGATAGTTATTTGAATTTTAAATTTTGAATTATCTCCCTTTGAAAACTGTGCAAAAAGAATTACTTACCTTGCATTTTTTCCCATTATAATTAAATATCATGTCGGAAATGCTATGGTTATTTTTTTTCACAAAACTATGAATATTTGATTGCTGCTATGCGAAAAAAAAGAAAAACTGTGAGCAAAGCTCACTATATAAACACATATCACATATCAAGATGCACTTAACATTCTGTGAATATTTCAGTGAATTTTACCAAGACTTTTTGGAGAATTTGTCGCTACAAAGTGTGTACCCAACTGGCAGACGGAAAACGATCTGAAGGACAGACGGAAAGACACAATGATCACACGAAGGGGGAACAATAAACATTTGAAGTTTATAAATATCTCGCACAACAGTGCCTCCGATTTATTTATCTATTTATTTTGATCAGTGATAACTCCATACCCTAGGTCTACCCTCTCAAATGTTACGTACATGTAAGAAACCAGGCATGTTATTAATAAAATACTCCAAGATTTTTTTTTGTTAATTAATGTCAAAGAATTTTATTTGTTTTCAAGACAAAGTCACGTTGCAACAGAATCTTCATTTTTTAAATTTAAAATATCTACAATTTATAATTTATTATAATTTAAACAAATTATAAATACCAGCAGAGACGAATATGGTGCAATAATTCCACCTATATGGGAGGCAAAGTATACCAGTCCAAAACCAATGTTTCTAAAACAAGTAACAAAATGTATTAACATATAATTAATTTGTATTTTTAGAAATATCGCCGTAACTACGTAAGCGAGAGACAGAAGCATGCAAGTTTTCGAGTAAGCAGCTGCGATGCAAGTTTTTTTTGTGCGAAATTGTGGAAAAAAGACAATACATTATCAAAATACTTTGTTACATTGATAAGAATATTTCAACTAAACGGGCAAACAGAGGAGTATCATGTTGAAAAATAATCTAAAGTAAGGGCTAATTTCCGTTCTTTTTTCCCATCACTTTTTCATTTTCTAATATGAAGAGTTTCTTTCTTAAATTAAAAGAGTTTTTTTCCAATACATGGAGTTTACATCTCCAAACTCATTCGCTACTCAAGGACATGTGGTCGATAAAGTGACTTCTTTGATAGAGCTCACAAATACTCTACTTAAATAAGGGTATGCTAACTATAACTTGAAATCATCACTGCAGAAGTTTTACGATCGATATAATGATCTTGTGGACCATTATGGAATGACAACAGATCTTTCCCTTTGAAAGCTTAGGATTTGCTGTTTCCTCAAATGGATTTGTCTTTGCTACCGAATTCGAAATGTTCACACGTATTATATGAAGCAGGAAATGCTTACACTATCGGTGCAACTGATCTTACACATGTTTTATTGGGCCCGTGTTGTTCATTTTTGTATTTGTATGTTTGTATCTTCCTTTTTCTTTTCCTTTCTGTGCCGTTCTATACCCTGATAATGATTCATGCGAAGTTTGGTTATAATTGGCCAAGCGGTTTCAGAGGAGAAAATTTTTGAAATTGTTGAGGGACTGATGACAGACTACGGACGGACGACGAAAAGTGATGGCAAAAGCCTTTTAAGGTTAGGTTAAGTAAAAACGAGACCAAAAATCATAAGAAAGATATCTCTTTTTTTGAATAGGTACTAAAAGTAACAGAAAAACAAAGTGCCCGATAGTCTGAAAATGACTGAACACATTAAAGTCTCTGCAGAGAGCCAGTTATCACTTAGGTTTGTGAAACACCAGTCCTTAATTGTATTTATCAAATACCTGAGATTTGTTGGATATGTTTCTGGTACATAAACAAAAATGACACAATATGATAAGGTTATTCCCATCTTTCCAATAAAACTACATCCAACAGCTGCCGTTTCCATCATCTCATACCTATCTGAAATATATGTATCTTGTTATAAGGATATTTTGTGTACAAATTTTGAGAAAAAAGATATTTTGAGTTGATATATGTTTGGGTCCTGATGAGGAATTAATTTCCGAAATGGCCATACAGTTCATTAAAATTATTGCAGTTGAAGTTAACATATGTGTTATGGTTTCATCTTCATTTACTCCATATCATTTCGTAAAATGTTTAATACAGGAGTTTTTCTTTAAATGCAGCGTGGCGTTGAAGAAACAATTCCCCGCATGTTGAGATGTATGCTCTTTATTTTTCTTAGATATAGTGTATTTGCGCATGATATTATATCTCATGTGTTCGTTCACTTTGTTTATACCTATTACATTTATTATCTGGATTTATGTAAATTCTACAACCTATAAAGGTTCCTCCATCGTAGTTTTGTCCTTAGCTATATTTGATATTACTGATTATTCGGATTTCGTATGGTTTATGCATTTTAAACATTCCTTGAAATTGTGGATTTCCTATGTTTAATAGGGTCCTAGTGCTGCTGATTAGGAATTAATTTCCGAAATGACCATACAGCTCATTAAAACTATTGCTTTTGAAGTTAACATATGTGTTATGTTCTCATATTTATTTACTTCATATCCTTTCGCAAAATATATGAAGAGATGGTCCATTTCGAGAATTTGATACTCTTTCCTTCATGTGTGCATTTATCTCAGGACCATCAGAAATAAATCGACATTCGAACAATGTCTCCTATAGTGTTTTGGTTGATGAAATATTTCGAGATTTCAGTTAGTCCAAAAAACGCATTCGCAAGTACAATTTTTTGGGCTTATGCCTAAATACTAAAGCTAGTTACTGGTCTTGTACCATCGGAGACAAAACCCTCCAGCAGTTGTAGCAGCCTCAATTTAATGTTCAATAAACAAATTTATGTACAACAAAAAATATCATGATAACTAAAGTAAATTTAAGTTCAATATGTATGGCCATTTTGACAGCTTACATGTATGTATCTTCAGTGAAACTAAAATCAAACATTATGAAAAAAAATTATCATCATAGATACCAAATAACGTAAAAAGCAAGCCAAAATTTAGCTGAAGTCAGGACTGGCATGAGGGACATACTCCTTCTTATTGTCAAAATCCTTAATTTTCAATATCAACTTTTTCAAATAATTGGTTTTCCGGCTAGTACGGAAGTGGTGGGCAACCGATTGGTGATGCATCACTGAGTTTTGTCTATCATACAATTTTTGTCTGTCTGAATTTAGACATAAATTTTGTTTTTGGCGTCTCCCCTAACAAAATTTTGGAGTTCAGTTTTAGTTATGATATGTTGAATAATAAAATTTTGGCTTTTAGGTTGATACTTCCATGTTATTACAGAACTGCACATTCTACTCCTTCCTTTCGAAAGTATAAAATACACAGATTGTATTTTGCATACCAAAATAGACACTAAAATAAGAAACAAAATATCAAATAAATTCATCCATTCAAATATGTTATGATGTTATGTTACCGATCCCTTTCCTCAAAAGAACGCATATTCTACTACATCATATTATATAACTGCCTGTTCTCTCGTTCGATTATATTTATTCTATTTGTCGACACTTAGGGATTACTCTCCGTCGTCTTACGTCGTCGCCCTGCGTCATTGTGCTGCATCGTCTGTCGATTTTTGAATTCGCAACTCCTTCAAAAGTGCTAGTCCAATTCCAACCAAACTTTCAGGATTTATTGTTCACCCAATGTAACTGTGCACTTATGTAGTTGTGTGATTTTATAGATTTTAGAGGTTTATGGAGTCAAAATTGCTCATTTGTTAATCTGGTTTGTTAATGCACAACTCCATTATAACTATAACCCAGATTCCAACCAAACTTCAAGGATGTTTTGCTCGCCTTGTGTAGTTGTGCACCTGATACTTAGAATTTTGGTTTTACAGATTTTATAGGTTCGTGGAGCCAAAATTATTCATTTGTAAATCAGGTTTGTAACTCAATTACAACTTTAAGTCTGGTTCCAACCAAACTTGCAGGATATGTTGTAAACCTGATATTGTTTTGCATCTGATATTTAAAATTTTGTTTTAGAGATTTTAGAGTTTCACCGAGCAAGAATAGCTTGCATTGGGTAATTCAGATTGTTAATCTGGATCTCCTTAATTCCAACCAACCCTTCAAAATATGATGTTCAACTGATATTATTGTTCACTTGATACTTAAAATTTTGATTTTTGAGGTTCATAGAGCCAAAATAGCTCATTTGTTAATTCGATTTGTTAATCTTTGACTCCTTCACAACTATCTGTAAGATAACAACCAATTTTCAGTATATGTTGTTAACCGGATCTGGTTATGCACGTTTTTTCTTAAATTTTGTTTTTATAGATTTTAGACGTTTCCAAGCCAACATACATGTAGCTCATTTATTAATTCGGTTTGTTAATCTACAGGTCATTTAAAACTAAAATTCATATTCTAAACAGGATATGTTTTTCTCCCAATCTAGACATCCACATCCACATGCTACTTCAAATTTAAAATTCAAATATTAAAGATTTCACAGATTAACTGGGCCAAAAATAGCTCTTCTTTAGTGCAGGCGACACAAGTGTTCCATGGAACACCGATCAATTTTTTATATTGAGATTGGTTTTTGTCTGTTCGATTCCTTTGAATACTTTCAATCAAATTAGTTTTGTTTCTGATCTCATCTTCGAAAGATTTGTCTTTGTCTGTTCTATTTGTTTGCTATT
The DNA here is from genome assembly GCA_002080025.1 of Modiolus philippinarum. Taxonomy (NCBI): domain Eukaryota; kingdom Metazoa; phylum Mollusca; class Bivalvia; order Mytilida; family Modiolidae; genus Modiolus; species Modiolus philippinarum. Next base: position 93,076 of record MJUU01023924.1, read on the forward strand.
GTTTTTTAACAAACTAGTCATCGGATGTAATATTAATAATAAAGGTATTTTGACCAAAATAGTATGATAATGCATAATGGGTGATAGCAGAATATTACCTTTAAAGGTGATCAGTATAACGGAGATCATCATTGGAATTCCAACAAGCAAATGCGATCCAATCATGAAAGTCTTTCTGCTAACTCTGAAAAGACAACAATAGTTATTAATAAAGATATAATTCTACTTAGGAACATTGAACAGATATATCGAGAGATGTTATATTTCCCGAGCCCAACGGGCGAGGGAAATTGCATTCTCGAGACTGGTATTTTTCACAAATTCCCCGACCAAACATGATCGTTTTTAAATTTTTTACAAGCGTCTCAGTGAAAGGTTAAAAAGGAAATTTTTTTAGCAAATA
>MJUU01023924.1:93641-133677 GCA_002080025.1 Modiolus philippinarum
AGATGACGTCGTTTTTAAATTTTTTACAAGCGTCTCAGTGAAAGGTTAAAAAGGAAAATTTTTTAGCAAATACCCCGGCAGAGGGTTAAAAGTGACAAATTTTTAGGCAAATACCCCGCTGGTTGAAAACTTGCTTGAAATGTCATGGATTTGTCCAAAAAAAAATACACCGGTATTCGACCAATCAAATTGCAGTATTCTATCATAAGGTAGAATTAATTATTAAATTCCGAACAAATCAGTTTTAGCTGTTCATACTAAATACTAATTTTAAAAAATCAAATTAATTGATATGCTTGTTGACAACCCCGCATCCATCAAAAATAATGAAATGAAGGGGATGGATGTGGCGTTGTTCGACATTCAGCAAGTGAATTCCGCTTGAACCGGTGCTAGGGGATGTCTTGAACTTACTGTGAGGTAAGAGCGTTTGCTCTTTGTTGAAGGCTTTATAGGGACTTCAAGATGAAGAACAACAATCAGAGCGTTGTTCCATTTGCTTAAATTTACACCGTATTTATAGGGATTTTGTCCTATGTACATTTACTCCATACCCATTTATTTGTTTATCTAGCATAGGTTGACCCCCACACCCCGAACATTCCAGGCGCCCATACTAACCGGAATTTTTTTTCTCGATTTGAAGCAACGAATGACTTCGGTATTTTGTTTCACATGCAAGATTATGAAAGTGATAATTATGTTTACATTTACACAAAACTTACTGTAGATTGGCGTTAAAGAAGAAAACTTTACATGAAATTTGACACATGGTTTTCCCTTTTACTCGAAATGTAATCTTTATAATAATACAGACATGGCCTGTCTTTTCCAGATTTTTTTTCTAAAATGCACAGTGTAATTCTTACTTTGCATGGTTCCCCCTTTAGGTTGGAAAATATAAAAAATCCTTAGGGTTTTTTTTCGGAAGATTTGGTTCCGGATTCCCTCTTATGGAAAAATTATGGGTCGCCCCTCCCCCCCCCCCCCCCCAATAGTCCAATAATCTTCTAAACTAAATGGTCACAGAAAGCGACAGTGAGACTGAGAAAATTACTACCGTTGTTGTGATTCAAGTGATTCGGAGTTGACATGTAGCAAAAAAGACCAAAAGTCTTTTATGATTTATAAAGTAATAGCCGTAAATGTGGTCTTATAAGTTTTGACCTTGCTTATTCCTGCACACAAAATTTCTTCATAGTGATCAATTTAACTTCGTTCATATTCTTGAAAATTTATGTTGTGATTTAAACCTTCCTTCAAACATGAAAGAGAGAGAGTTTTGCAGAAACTAAAGTTCCTTTTCTAAATATTGTGTAATCTTAGTAATAACATTTGTTTTCACCGTGCGAGAAATGAATGCTCTCAATATATTTCAATTATTGTGTTTTTTTTTTGTTCTTGAGAAAATATCTCAATAGGATACACTTTCATACTTTCAATTTCTGGCGTTTTATTTTTGTGATTCAATTTTTTTTCTGTCCACATATTATTTTGTTATGCCATGTTTTCTATGAAAATGAATCCCTATGGTTGTTTATATGCTGTGATTGTCTACTATAAGTGTTTTTGTCGGGCAACTGATTACAGTAGTTGTAAAAGACTTTGCAAGTTAATTTTATGTTTTTTCGACTCTGCATTCATGAGTACAAACAGACATGGATGTAGCAATATTGAGCAATAGGGCCTGTAAGTCTCGTATAATTTTGGAACTTCCGGGATCAAAAATTGTACCCGGAAGTTGCATTTTCAACAAAGATATATGACGTTTCAAACAAAAATTTGAACTTCATAATCCTCAGACGTCATGTTTTGGCGGGAAACATTTTCGAATTGCCTGTTTATCGTGGATTCTCGTGAGTCACATGACGAGACTTACAGACCCTATAAACTCCGCTCAAACCGGTGCAAAGGGCTATCTTAAACTTACTATGAGGAACAAGCATAAGTTTTATACAAAGCTCATTGTTAGTGGCCTCATTGTGAGCTCAAGATAAAGAACAACAATAAAAGCGTTGTTCCATTACTTGCTTCCCCATGTATTTCTAGAGACTTTGTCACTTGTGTATATACTCCAAAAATTTCATTGTTAATTGACAATGTTAAACTGAGTAGTGAAACAAAATATTAATTTTCCATCCAAGAGGGAGATATGAAGGATTAATAACCTTCGGGAAATATGATTACCTATGGGAGACAAATCTTAATATTTCCCTCATACAACTGAAACGCATTTATAATGTACTACGAAGCTATTACCTGTTAACCAGTAGAAGAAATATAATATTTGATGGAATTTCTACGACACCATTCACGAAATAATTTAGAAATCGATTCCCGGCCAAATTTATAGATGACCACAATAATCCGAAATAGGTAACACTATTAGTAAACCTGCAATTAAATAACACTTATGGTCTACACTTATCTCCAGAAATACATTGTTCATTGGCGTTTTGATTGTTATGTTTTGTGTTAGTGTTTGATTGTCAGCTTTGCTCTGATATTCGTATTACATAAAAAGTGCAACTGTTTTCTCTTTCTTTTTGGTATTCATATTTATGAAAATTTGGAAAATTCTGCTTTTATGTTGGTGTTTTTTATTACTTTAAACATGACGGGTTCGCCATTTAAAAATGTAGACAATACAACAGCACTGTTATATCTAAGACATGGAAAAATGTCATAGATCTTTCCTTTTAGATCAATTTTTGGTTATCTTTGTAATCAGATTTTATACATTTTACTTATAAGTAGGCAACTTAAATATTATGTCATAAATCTTTCCTTTTAGATCAATTTTTGGTTATTTTTTCAATCAGATTTTATACATTTTACTTACAAATAGGCAACTTAAACATGATGTCATAAATCTTTCCTTTTAGATCAATTTTTGGTTATTTTTTCAATCAGATTGTATACATTTTACTTACAAATAGGCAACTTAAACATTATGTCATAAATCTTTCCTTTTAGATCATTTTTGGTTATTTTTCAATCAGATTTTATACATTTTACTTACAAATAGGCAACTTAAACATTATTATTTTACCTATAACCTGAAGTCATCACTTCAGAAAGTTTACGGTCGACACCGCGATGTTTTGGACTCCCATGAGATATCTGTTTCTTAGATGACAACACGTCTTTCCCTTTAAAAGCTGAAGATTCTTGTTTGACATGTTCAGTACGTCGACTGTCTTATAAGAAGAAGGAGATGCTTACTCTCTTTTTCTGTGCGTGTTTCTTCTTTTTTTTTCTGAGACATGCTCATATTATAACTTTGTTTCTTTATTTTTCCGATATGTTCGTTGTCCAAAGATTATTTTCGTTTTGGACTGACGTGTCGGTTCTTTCTTTCTTTATTACACAAACTACCAGAAAAGTTCAGAGTTTGTGTCTGAATCCTTTTATTTCAGTCGAAATGTCAATATTCAATGTTTTTCATACACTAAATGCAATTTAAGTATGCCACGAATTTAATGTTTAGTTTTACACGTCACATTGCCTCTCATGTGTTCACCAACTTATTTCATATTTCTTATTAATTAAAAGTATTGAAGTTGACTTCACATTCAACTCGAGTACTAACTCATTACGGGCTGATAGGAACCCTCGTGTTATTGAAGGCGGAAACGATCGCCTCAAATACCAGTAAGACGGAGTGATTGGATTCTTGACCCATTGAAATAAATATATATCACATAAAAAACAAAATATTTATGAACTTGAAGTGTATACTTATGATTGTTCCTACATGACAGTTCAATATTTAGATTTTAATTGGCTAAAACAATTAGCCTAAAACGCTATAACAGATTCAATATAAATCACCATTAGCTCAACAGTGTTCATTAATTAGTGATTCCCTCTCAAAGAATTGATGTATTGTTTTTTTTCATATAGTATCAGAACTTTATTCCGGATCGAGCCCGACTCGGAAGTCGCGAATTAATATAGAGAAAATAACAGGAAATAAAGTCACGTCTCAAATAAAAGTACCGCCGGAGGTATCATACATGATTAATGGAATATTTGACATTCAAATCAAAGATTCTATGGTCAGTGTACTAATGGCACAAAAAACTACTAAATTAGACTTTAGTTTACTACCTGGATCGGGAAAGACTCTTGATTCTTCAAGCTAGATAGCTCTAAATTAGGTCACCCTTTTATATACAGTCGCTTATACTGTTGTGTAAATAAGAAATTGTTACATCAGATCAATACTTACCACGTGAAAAGCCATATCAAAGTTATCTTTAGGAGAAGCTTGTGTCTTATAATATCAATCAGAGAAGGGTTCTCGGCCTTAGAAGCATTTATTTCAGAAGAGATATATTCTGTCTTATCCAAAGTATCATCATGTTTACATCCGTTATCATAGTCTTTTATCTTCACACTGAGGGAAGTACCCAAAAGTGGAAGTATTTCGTCAGGGTTCTTTTTATTTTCTTTACAAATATGTTTAAGTAAATGTGTAGCTTCCTTCATTTTACCATTCGCTAACAACCATCGTAGTGATTCGTCACTTAACCTGACAACAACAATACAACATATTTAGTTTTCTACTCCCGTAAATTTGTACAAAATTCAACCAGAATTATTTGTTAACAATATATATCTCTCATTTCTTCTTACATGAAATGTTTAGTTTAGGTACAGTCATAATCTCTTATACAGTTCCCTTAGAATTGTTTTACATTAACATTTAAACAGTGAAAGCAGCAATTGCCTAGAATATTTCTAAAACGGCCATATTCAAGGACAGTTCTAAATAACAAAATACCGAAGTTACTGTTAATTTATTTTCTGCATAGGCGCATTTCGACAATTTATGCATCATCAGTGCAGATCTAACCAAAACATTTGGAAATCCATAAGCCACAAAACTTGTTAATTGTAAAATTTGATAGAGAACAAAAAACCAAAAAAATCTAAGCAGAAAGTCCAAAATTTAGCAAAGGACAGAGCTGTGCATGATGGAGATACTCCTTAGTTTTTAACATAATTTTGTAAAATTTAGATATTGCAAGTTTCAATAAAATTGGTTGTTGGGTAAGCATTGAAGTACTGACTACTGGGCTGTTGAATATCCTCGGGGACTAACACTCCACCAGCAGAGGCATATGGTAATAGATAACAAAATACCGTAGTTATTGTTAATTTATTTTCAGCATATGCACATTTCTACAATTTATGCCTCATCAGTGCAAATCAAACCAAAACATTAGGAAGTCCATTAGCCAAACAAAAAACATGTAAAACCTGATAGAGAACAAATAACCAAAAGGATCTAAATAGAAATACCAAAACTCAGCTTATTATGGCTTTCCATATCATTTGATTTTAATGCTGCTGATGAGAGGTAACTCCTTGAAACACGTGTACAGCATAACGAAATTTACTGCTTTTTATGCAACTTCTGTATTTTTTTGTATTTATTCTAAAACCACTCATAACTTGTTCTAAATAGCAGTCATAGTCGTGAGTTTCAATAAAGAAAAAAGAATGCCAAGAACTGATATGATTTCATCACATATATTGTCAAGAATAAAGCATTGAAATACAGAAATCGACGATGATAGTAATTGTGACGTTTATATAAAAATATATGACCTGGATTTATATGATTGATAAATTGGTCCAAGTAATTATAAAACAAATCAAAGCTCCAATGGAGCTGAATCTCGAAGCCCTGAAAATCTACACGTGGCAAAACTTCGTAGTCATCCAAAGAACTGCTGCATACGTCTGCATGTATAAAACTATTATAATCATTATGTAATAAAAAAAAAAACCAGTAATTTGATAAATATGTATATTGTTTTCAATTTAATATAACAACACCGTATTCAACTCAAGAAAATGAAAAATATAACTTCAATACACAATGTATACGATTTAAAAGAAACTTACGTACTATATTTTATCGGAAGCACGAAGATCATCTTTTAGAGCTGTTAATAGGCTTGAAGCCGCGCGTGATTTTTTCTTGTCATATTAACATCTCTCCAACCATTTCATGGCTTCGAGATAATAAAACAAAATAAGATGGCATGGTAGGCTACAGTCTAAAGGTAAATTACACAAAAGTATACATTGTCAAATTAAAAAACATCTAAAAATTATTAAATGAAGAAAAAAAGGTGAATTGTCCAATGTTTCGGCCGTATGCCCTTCGACTGATTCTGCTACCGGGCTGACATACGGAGAAGGATGTTCAAATGAGGAGAGAAGGGAGACCTAATGGTGTGTCACAGATATTACCTGTAAATATCGTGCCAAATTCAGAACATTATTAAAAACGAAAATAAAATATGCTTTCTACAGGAATAATATTATAAAATGGACTGTTTCTTGTCATTCATGCCAAATAATAAAAAAAAAAATGGATGATTTTTTTTTGTTCATGGAACTGTCGTTGTTTCTCACCTTGACCGGTTTGTAGAAGGACAGTTACATGCATTTCATATGCAATATGACTAAAATCATTTGACAAAAGGGACATTTCCTTCATTCGATATAATATCGATACCCGTAAAATCAACCTCTGTAATTTGACTAAAACCATATGGTAAATTTTCAGTTTTAGCTATGACATCGTTAACAGCAGTCTTCGAACTTCATGTGACAAAGGGGCATTTTTGAATTCTACATGATTTCCCCCTGATTTGTCTTTTTGTCTCATGGACTTCTGCTTTTTACAACTTTGTTCGGTAATTTTTTTTTCTTACACCAATGATATTGATGCCCAAAATTTACAACACCATATGACAAGATGGATATTTTCTGTATTCAATATGATATCAAGGCCACAATGAAAAGAGACAAAAGTCGTCGAAATGCGCATGTGTAGATATTAAATTCACAGTTACTTCGGTATTTTGTTGTTCATAACACTTCCATTAATATGACTCAAAACACTTTCCAATAGGGACATTTTCGTATTCAATTTAATATCGATACCTCGATTATTAATATTTCCGTAATTTGATTTCAATCTTATGGGAAATAGGGGCATTTCATGTATTTGATATGAAATTGATGTCCGCAAAAATAAAACTACCTGTAAAAAACATGAAATTAAAGTGACATTTTTGTTTTTGCTACGATATCGTTGCCCGAAGTCATGGAATTCCTGTAATTTGAAAAAAAAAACACAATAAAAACGAACAAAAAAAAAAGAACAAATGGGAAAAGAAGCATTGTATTCGATATGATTTGACTAGAACATGTTTTAAAAGCGACATTGTCTGTTTTCGCTATGATATCTTTGCAGGCAGTCATGCAACTTCCTGTAAGATGACTAAAACATATGAGAAAGGGAACTTTTTGATATAATTTTAATCACAGTAGACATAGTTGTCCTTCGAGGTTGAGTTTTTTGGAGCGATTCGGTCCTATTTTTTGGAGAGATGTTTTGTGTTTTGGAGAGAAATTCTGATAGTTTTCCTGATTATGATCTTATTTGGTACTATTCAATGTATGTAAGATAGTACATAAGACAAAATCAGTCACTGAATAACGGAACGACTTCTTGTAAAATTAAAATTAAAATTAAAGACTATGTCTACTGTGTTAATGCCTGCAATAATATGAAACTTTCTCTAATTTTTCTACAATATATGACAAAAGAGGAAATTTCTGTATGCGATTTGATATCGATGCCGGTTAAAATATTCTGCAATTTCACTAAAATTATATGACAAAAGGGACAGTTTCTGTTTTCGATATGATACTGATGCTCGCAATTATGAAACGTCTTGTAAAGTGAATAAAACCTTATAGCGAAAAGCGAAAAAGACATTTTCTGCATTCTGCATATGATATTAATGCCCACAAAGACGAGACTGTTTGCAATTTGACTGTACACATGTCAAAAGAGATATTTTCTGCATTCGATATGATATTGTTGCTCGCAATAATAAAACTGCCTGTAATTGGATAATAAACATATGACAAAAGATACATATGATATCGATGCCCACAATCATGAAACATCCTTTGATTTAACTAAAACAAATTAAAAAAATGTTTTATGAAATCGGTATGATATCGACACCTGCAATAATGAAATTGTCTATAATTTTACTAAAACGTATTGCGAAAAGGACATTTCTGTATTCAATATGATATCAATACTGATAATAGTAAAACTCCCGATAGTATGTCAAAATGGAATGAATTTTTAGTATTAGATCAGAGACATTAATATACATAGAAAAGTCTTTAAATAGTACATCAAGCCCACTATAATGAAACTTCTTTCAATTCAACTAAAACATAATATAGCAATTAACTGTTCTGTCGTATTACCACTATTGCAACCGTTAACTTAGAGTTGTGAACATTTTATAACTAACTTTAGTAACGCTTCTACGTACATTTAGAACTAATTATGACAATTTGTCGGTCACTTCCACAATCGGTCAGTCTAATTTACACCGAAATGCACTATTGAACATTTGCAGTGCTATACATAATGTAAAATTGTTATACTTTAAGTTTAAGGGGGTCGACCTGGGGTATGGGGAGACAACTCTGTTTTTCACTTTTGTAAAACTTAAATAAATAAAAAGAATCATTGCGATAGGTATGATTGAAAATTTGAAATTGTAAATTTATTTTCACACCACAAATAAATATTCATTTTTGTCAGGAAAACAACCATCCTACATCCAGTTATTCATAACGAGTGCATTTACTCTGCATCTTTTTCAGTAATATCTAAAGTCTGATTTCTTGAAATTATAGATTCAGCAATTTTATTGATATTTACCCACTTTATTCTAAATTTCCAAAATGGAACAGTAGAATTTTCTAAAATTTTAATATATCTTACATAAATTAGTTTTCTTTCTATTCTCAGTTTTTGGTGAAAGTTAAACGACTCAGTTTTTTACATGAAGTGTTAAAATGCTGATCAAAATAGAGTAAAATGTCGGCCTACCCTGTTCAGAACACTCATGTATTTAAGTTCAAACTAATAAGATTTACTATCATTATTCATGCTTACTTTCACATATGTTTATACTACGAAGTTTGAATTTGAAATAATTATATATCCAATAGAAATTTAATTCGAGCCAATTTTATACACAAACCAACATCAAGTCCTGAACGGACCAAATGAAATGTGGAAACAGGGTATTTTGATGATCACTAGACAGAAAACAGGAAGGTTTAAATAGTTGAAAATTGCCTAAAATCGACATGAACATATGCAGTTCTATATTTAAAAAATTACACGAGTGGAACAGTATTGGCTTACCCCGGTCTGCCCCTTAAAACCGGAATGAACTATTGGACATTGGCATTGGCAGTACGCATTTTGATCTTTCATAGCATGATGCATTTTAAACAGAAAAGAACTATTTGGCAATGTAAGTATTCAAATTAGTCAACAGTTAGTACATCAAAACTAATGTTGTGTTTAATATTGACTACTGAAAAAAGTAACAAGGGTGATCGGCAATAATGCACTCCCCTTTGGGCCGTGCACTACTGTCCATCACCATGGCTACTATTTTCGCATAGTCAATGTTAAATACAATATTAATATCATACCGCGGTACCTTTGTACATGAAGAAGGATATTCCACTTGAATCCTTCCTCGGATACTGATTTTTGGACGATTTCTTTTTTTTTGTCGTCTGTGGATACTAATGTACAATAACTCCAGGAAAGTAGTCGTTCATTACCACCTACCAAAGCATTACTTAGATGCAACCCCACTTGTAATATACTTATTTTATGTTTTTTAACTAGGTATATCTCCCTCATGCAAAGCTCTTTCTGTTGGTGATTTTTCCTCTTCGCTCATGTCCAACTAAATATTTGTTCTCGATCAGCTTTTATACATATTTTTGCTTTGATTTAATTTGCACCAAGGCAACACTTTTTTGAAACATCTAGATGAATTTGCAGTAACTTTGTACTTCAGTCAAAGTCTCGGCGCAAATAAGTGCAATTTTCACAAAGGGTTGCGTTGATTGTATTTGAGTTCGCTATTTTAAGCTGTTAGTGGATTTCATTAAAGCTTACCAGTACGTAAACAAGTTAAATAAACACACAGATCCTGTTGCCAAGTGTAGGTATCTCCAGGAATAATTCCGAAAACAATATCCAAACAATGTTAATGCTATCACATTACCAGTCCACAAGAAAGAAGTAAGAACAGAAAATAGAGCTCTGTACTTCCCTCCAAACATTTCATAAACATATGTGTAAAATACACTAAAAGACCCCTGGAAAGAGAAGAGGGTCTATTGAATGCTATTTTCTATTGATAGTCTCCACTCGAAGCAGGTATTAAAAAAAGAATAGAGACATGAAAGAGAACATTTATTTACCAGAATAACTTCTTTTCTGTATAACCTGGAAAAATAAAAATATTAATAAGTATTATATCAGTGCACAAAGACAAGTTGTTTAAACCGTACTCCTCAATTTTCTGTTTCTTTTTGTCGCTACATTCATGTAGAAGCTGGTATGCTGATGTATCCTTATAAGATCATTATAATCATCACGTGATCATCACTTATGACTAGGTGACATTAATGCCATTTCTCAATATGTTGTGTCCCGCCTATTCACATTTTTGTCATTTGAAGAAGACAAACGGTAATTGGAATGTGAATGTTTCTCCTATCCCTATGGGGAGATTTTCATTTTGACCTTCAACTATGGAGAAAAGCGGGAAAAATTAAAAAGACCCAAACTTTCAGAAACTTTATCAAACTTGTCAGATATGTCTGTAATTTAAGGATGTTCGCTGGTCACGTTTGTGTATTTCTGTCAGATTTTCGGACTTCTCTGGTTTTATCCATTTAAAACATTAATAACTTTTTGTCCGGTGACCCCCTTATTTTCTTCCTTAACTTCATTTTATACATCTTTTAGAGCAATCTGACAAAATTTTATTCAGTTGGTGTTATTTTGTCACATTCATTATTTGATAAACATTGCTTATGTTAAACCTATGAAAAATGCAGAGGAGTTCAGTTTCCCGCCCTTTTTTGAAACACTCCTATCTCAAAAATTACATCGGTAACCTATCAATTTTTTCAACTTAAATTTCTTCTTTTTCAATTTTCTAACAAAAAATCACATTTTATTGAAATCCTTGTTATTTTAAAATTGACCAGCGAACATCCTTAATTCCGAATAAGAATTTTCAAAATGGCGAACATTGCCTTGGAAACGGTGTTACGGACGTCATCAATTTACTTATTCTGTACTCATGGGCCTGTGGTGGATACTGTGACTCCTTAAGCGAAATCCCGGTTGCAACAAATTAGGCTACTCAAACAAGGGTATGTTACCCATTAATTGAAGTCATTACTGCAATTTTTTACGGTCGATACCTCCGTACAACATACATTTCCCAGTATGTTGCTACCTGTATCGGATTTGACGTCACTACGGCTTTGACTTGTTGACCAGGGTGATTGTCTTACTGCAGGTCTCACTCATGGTCTTCATATGAATCCATGTTGTTCATACTTTGTGTGTCCCTTTTTCAATTCTGTGTTGTCTTTGTATTTTTGTGTTTCCGATATTGCCATTGTCTTTGGATTATTTTTTTAGACTGGCTGTTCGATCGTTTCTCACTTGTTTTTCTTTGAAGTATGAGAAAAGCTCATCGTTGAAGGTCTGATAGGGGACTTTAACATGAACAGAAACAATAAAAGCGTCCCTTTCCGGTAATGCGTGCGCGCTCTAATCATTTCCTACAAGACTCCTGCGGGAACAGGTCTTGAACTATGTCGTCAAGTTTAGTCAAACTACCCCGATTAAGGCTTAAAATAGGACTACTTCCAGTTGCGATCAAATGACTCCCTGTTCCGGTCAGATGACCCACGGTATCACCTCGAGGTGATATCATTTTTCGGGTAGCATCACTTCTAGATCAATGTCTGGTTGTCATAGCAACGCTCCATCTCAAATAATAATTTGTCGGTGCTTATATACTACTAACATGTGAAGTAAAAAAATTAAGAAAGCTCAACTTATATTGTAACTTTTCAAAAGATACATTTTGGGCTAGAGCTGACGAAATGCGCGGCTGAGATTGCTATTATAGTGTCAATCCACTGACGACAACAACAAATAAAACAATGTTACCATTTTCTCTTGAAAACACTTGTACCGAGACGAAATTTGACAGATAAGAAGCTTTTAAATGAGATAAAACAAGAGACATTAAATAGTTTTCTCAAATGATCAGATATGACATATGAACATTTCAGGCCTATTTTCTAGATACAAAACGAAAGATTAGCATTAAAATAAAGTATAAAATGGCGAAATCTTAATTTGTCGGCCTGTCACCTAATGTATTGACCAGTTTTGTGTAATAAAGGAAGTTATAATCATTGAATTAACCCACTGACAAAATGATTGTGCGTTATTGTGGACGATACATACCTCTAGAAATGCCCCAGATAGAAACTTCATAAAAACGTAAACGGAATAATTTGGTGAAAGCGATACCAGAGTGGTAGATAGAAATAATAAAACTCCTGTTATATAGTAAAACTTCTTTCTTCCAAATATATCAGCTAGTGGCATAAAAAACAAAGCAGTGATCATCTGGCCTATAGTACAGATAGATTGAGTAAACTCTGCTTTTCCTTCCTGGCTGCATACCAAGTCCCACTACAATGCAATTAAATAGAGGAAAATGTAAGTACTATTAGTTTAGAAAAAATAAAAACAAGAAAGCAAGTATTTTCAAAAGTCTCTGCATAGAAAGTAAATATGCAAAAACGCTAGTTTCAGGGAACCTTCATGGCGATGAAAATATTCATATGAAAACAAACAAGAAAAACAGTAATAAAAAAAATATAATAAAAAATAATAATAAACATAAAATTCCAAATGTAATATTCAGTTTCATTGGTCATCGTTATGAAATACAAACGAACCAAAAATGTATTTCGATATTTCCGTTTGTTACGATGGCCGATAGCAGCCGACAAAATTAAATACAAATTTGTCCAAAAAAAAATTGTCACTTAAAACTGCTGACATTTTTTTTTGTAACAAAAAAAAAAAAATGTCACTGAAAACTGCTGACAATTTTTTTTTCAACAAAAGAAAAAAAATTGTCATTGAAAACTATTGACATTTTTTTTTGGCAAACCATGTAAATATGTAAGCGTACTTTCTTTCCGGGGTGTAGATTTTCCGGGTATATAAACAAACTATTGTGTTTCCACCTTGCCGTTTATTCCGGCCGTATATATACCCGTGATACGGAGATTGANAAAAAAAAAAAAAAAAAAAAAATCAAATAAATGGGAAATTCCCTTAGTTTTTGAGACTAAATACAATCCTAGGATACGAAAACTTGGAAAATATTTAAGAAAATATTGGTCAACTATCTTTGAAAATGCAGAATGTTCAAAAATATTTAACAAATTCCCTACATTCGGATACAAACGGCACTTCTAAAACATAGATAAAGATTAAATCTATATTTAACAAACCTAAACAAACATGTGTTACAATCATTGATACTGAGAACGTAGTGATCCAGTGGCAAAAGCGCAATCATTTAAAATGCCATTTCTAAAAATAGACGCCAGGTTATTTCAACCCCGGGGTCCCTACATACGATAAGTTCATACATAGATCTTTTAAATTTAAGAAAAGAAAATATAGGTTCCCATTGCTCTTCGGTGTCAAAATTGGGGCTAAAAAGGGGCTCTTCAATTTTTCGGAAAATATTTCAATTCCCGACCCGTCATTAAGATGATGGAGAATGTGAACAGGGACATATCAAGGAAATTAAGAGTATTACATTTCAATTAACAATTATCTAGGCAATCTTATTTTAATGCATTTAATTTGATTATCCACCAATCGTATGCGCTCTGACTCTTTAATTCTGAATTTAAACAGCCGAAAAGCATTTCCTTGATTTGACAGAAAAATGGGCGGTTTAGATTACACAAAACCAAGTGGAGATAATTTTCTGTGACGTCACCGCCAGGTGGCGCTTAATAGCTTAAAGAAATTTTCGTTTTGATCACCCTTCATATTTGCACGTTTTAATCCTAATAAATAAGTGGAACTACATAAGTTAATGTTTTTAAAGGGAAATTTGGTTCATTTGAAACATGACTGGTACATTTTTATCTCTCATTTTGATGAAAAATTACACGAGTGTTGCGAGAGACAAAATGTCGGCGAGCGACTCGTGTTTACATTTTTTGTGGTCGGAACGAAGTGACACAATTTTTTTCCCCTCATGAATATTCATATCGACTGGTATTTTCGTGTTCAGTGAGTCATGAGGGATATTTCTTGGAAATTTGAACCAGTTTCAAGATGTAGTTGTATGTAAACAACACGTTTTTCTGGCACCATCTCCGAGACAGGGAAAAATGTCGCCGATGGCGATTTCTCCCATTTTGTGCGCCCCAGTTTTTAAACTTAGAGTGCTTTTATTGTTTGTTAAGGTATCTTTTTGACAGATCTAGGTAAAACTAACCAAAATACATTTCAATTAAAGCCCTGTCTGTTGCCCCAAAGGTCGTGGGGTAACTTGCAGGTCAGGAGATATTGGTAGGATCAACACAGACCTTTTAACTTGAATATCATTTTTTGTCAGTGTTACTGAAATAAACTCATCTATACATGTAAAATTTTGGAGATGCCAAGAGCCTGGTGTCAACCCTTTCACACTTGTCACAAATACAAAATACTAGTACCTTATTGATAATCACTTGACATTTGTATATTTTGATTGAATTTTGTTTGAAGAATGACTTATTCATGTTTCATTGACTTTAACTGTGCACTTGATTGCTTATTTTGATGTTTGAAAGTGAAATTTTTATGCATTCCATGGCACACTTTTCAAGGAATGCCTATTTACAGAGCACAACTAAGGCATGTAAGGTGTCAAACACATAAAATGCATCTGTTCATCCAGGTTGACCCCATGATGTACATTAGCTTTCAGTTTTGTGGTAAGGCATCTCATACTGCTGAAGGTACATTCAATATATAATTTTGTTGGGGTCACTATATGCATGGACTTGGTATTGTATTATTTGCAGGTAAACATGGTAAACTTCAATTTCTTGAAATGGACTATTCCCTATCAGTATGTAAAAATAGGTAAATAAATTTAAAAGATGTGACAAATGTCAACTTGCCAGATTTCTATGCACTATTTTGCAATATGAGCTTGTTAGTTGAATGTGGATATCATTAGAAGCTAAAATTCCACCACACCCTGGTGCTGATCACTGTGATTATTGTCAGGAACAGGGAATTGAATGTTACAATTCAGTAAAAAATATTGATTAAAAATCTGTTCATATCCTTATGTTAAAATCTTGTTGATCTCTGTCAGTATCAGACATTTATGGTTCAGTCACTACTTAATGACCGGAGAAAAGGGTATCAATTTGGTTTATTTCACATGCCTAAATGAATTTTTAGGAAACAACTGTTTGCCTCAAGTGATAAAGAAAACAAATTTTATTATGATACATATTTCACACTACATAATTTAAGTGATGTTGAATTTGAACCATATTGTGACAGATCCACTGCCCCTGTAAAAATTAAATAGCAGAATTAAATTGATATTAATTGGTTCAAGGTAGAAAATTACAAGTATCAATTTCTCACTATGCCCAATCCAATTTCTCAGTTGGAAAGCCATGTTTTAGTTATGTCCTATCAGTTTTCAGCAATGATGTATACCTACAGATTTCAAAAGGGCACAGAACTGTATTTTTTTTTATTTGGAGTAGGGATTTCACAATATACATTTCTTTTAATTAAATGACTGCATTATAACAACTTTTGCTCACACCTGTTTTTTTTACATTGTCACCAATTGCTCAAACTTCAATATTGGGACCTTTTTTTTTTACATTGTCACCAAATCACCAGACCCCCAACAAATTTTGAGGCATTACTACATGTTTCTTTTTCAATACTAGTAATCATGACATGCAATATTTATTTGAAAAACAAACATGGAGGATTGATGGTTTTTTTTTTTATTTTCAGTGGTCAATCAGCAATAAAACTGGTACTTTATGTTAATAGTTGGATTATAGAAATATAAAATCTGCAGCCTGAAGGTTTTGACAAATTTAGCTATCCCTTTGTTCAAATTGTTTGATAATTTTTTTCCTTCGAAAGAAAATAGGGCATGTAAAAATTTTATTTTCCAAATTCTGTATTACATCTAATTTTTGTATTAAAACTTATTTGGTTACTGTGTGTCATGCATATCATATACCAGCTATATTATATACCAATCAGTGTCTCAAGATTTTACGGAAGTCCGTTAGTGCCAGGTGGTGTTTTATTTTTATCTCGTTATAACGACTTAGTATCTCGTTATAAGGACTTAGTATCTCATTATAACGACTTAGCTAACTCGTTATAACGACTTATTATCTCCTTATAACGACTTAGTATCTCGTTATAACGACTTAGTATCTCGTTATAACGACTTAGCTAAGTCGTTATAACGAGATACTAAGTCGTTATAACGAGATACTATGTCATCTTTCATGACTTGAACAGCTTTATTTTCCAGAGGTCACCCCCTGTCGTAAAAATACAGAAAAAACAACCATTTTTACAGACATTGTGGTATTATTCAAGAACATACGGAATGAAAGTGAATCTTAAGCCGCAATCATTTATAGGTAGTTGAGGGTCATCTATGTTGGTTACAAAGTTGCTCGATTTGATTAAAGTGTAGCCATATTTGGATGCTGAAATATAAAATCGGCTATATTTCACAAAAAGGTCTTATTTGAAACAGACTATAATAATAGAAAAATTTCCATCAAAATTGACCTATATTAGTACCAACTCGCCTTTAAAGGGAAAGTTCACTCAAAAAATTAAATTTGATATGTTATTCAAACATGTATTTTGAACAGTTGTTGCCATGACCCGTTTCCAGATCTTAAGTGGTTATTCTATAATTTGTGTTTTTTTGTATCAAAATTTTAACGAGCAGGAGGCTGCCATATTAACTTCTTCCGGTACCTTATATAAGGCTTCCGGTACCTTATATTACAAAGTAAACAAGTCAATTTATTATTTATTCCGTAGTCGGAATAATGTGTGTGATGCAGTTGCGACCTTAATTCACAAAAAAATATGTGTATCCAGATATATTGAACTTTCAAAGCATATTTTTTCATTAAAAATCTATAAATATTTCATTTCGAGTACAATTCATAACGATGTGTAAAATTAGTTAATACGGTTTAGTTAATACAGAATTCCCACAACATTTTTTTTTGTTTTGCAGCGAAAGGAGGGTGAAATCCGGCCTTTCGGTTACATAGCTTGTCGAGTTGGTCAAATACGAACTACATTACAAAATGCATTCGATTTATTCCAACAACATTACAACTTTGGATATTGAACTCACAGTAAATTTCCGATGATACGTCGCATTTTTTTTACTATTGACCTATTCAAACCAGTGAATAAGCTCAAACATAACATACATTGTACTTTAAAAAAAATACTAAATGGCTAAATACACAACGACTTGCTGTATGGTGCGAGTTTGTCGTTCCCGACAAGAAGTCGGTTGGTCTTTGCTTTACCCAAAAAGCTTCAATTCATCAAAAAGCATAGAGGTCTCAAGGTTTGTTTTTTTTTCTGTTTGAAAGTAAAAAATCTGAAGATCTTTTTTTTTATTTATATAAAAGATACTGTCAACTAGTCAGCGAGGTTAAAAAACGAGTGTTTATTATGCTGAAGTGCGTTATTAGGATTATGTGTCTTGTGGATTTTTTAACTAGAAATGGAACTTCTTCATATTCACGTATTCTAATGAGACACATGTGCTAGGCTTCGTATTTTCGTATCATGCACGTTTCCTCTTTTTTCCACTAACTGCGATGTACGCAATAATAACATGGATCAAAACGTGTATGGAAAGGTAAAAATCCTTCAATCTTACAAAAAAAAAAAGTTTTCCACAAGTAATTAAATAATAATTAAAGACATCTTCAATAAATCAGAGATAAATAGACACAGTAATTTCATTTTATCCTCGTATGCCACACAAGTGACTAAGTTTTTTTCACTAAAATATTGCACAGTACACTTCGGGTCCTAGTCAATTTGCAATTAAAATTACCAAACTCAAAAGCCAAAAGGTGTATTGTCTTTGTGATGCCAAGCATGTAATGTGTGGTTGGATACATATTGTTTTACTGCATTATTTTCAACTAAATTTCTCACTTCGTGTTTTTTATTGGTTTTCATATGAAGTCTTATAATGCACTTTAATGTACTTATGCTCTGGTTTTAGAGTTAAATTATGGTGTTTCAACCCCTATTTATACCGGTACACCTGATCTCACCCATGGTTTTATTGGGTCCGTGTTGTTCATTTGTATGTGTGCCTTCATTTTTTCTTTTTTGTCCCGTTCTCAAATGGTGTCCTTGTTTCTTGGTGTTTCCGATGTTGCCTTTGTCCATGGATTGTTCGTTCTTTGACTGACGGTTCGGTTCTTAGTTACTTTATTTAAGCGGTCCAGTGTTCTTAAATTCCACAGCGGGGACCACCGATGAGACCCACCGCTAAAAAAATAAGGGTGGAAACACCTAAATAAACACTACCGTGTTATAAAGAACATTAGTGTAAACTTAACGAGCATAAATATACCTAAAAGAATGCTTGTGGGGTGCGAGTATGGAATGGATGTTTTAACTGAATTGCAACGGTTGAGAAAAAAGTGCAGAAAACTGATATTTTACTGAAATTTTCTAAGTCAAAGGCCTATAACTCCGTAAAAAATCAGTGGACCGGAAATAAACTTGAACTTGGTCTGTAACTCATTAAGGTTACAATAAACCAAATACTTTATAATGTTATTTCCGTATGGGGGTTCCCCTTTTCAACAAAATTCTAAAAATATATGTGGGCTAATTTTACGCTCGGTTGTCTAGAAAATGAAAACCATATATAAAGACCTTTATTTTATTAAAATAAAAAATAGGGACTCCCATGGCTTTTCTGCGTTTAATTTGAGGCTCAAAAGAGGTGATATTTAAAAAACGAGATTTTTCAAATCCCCACCCTAGGCATTAAAATATCACATATGATGGTCAGGGGTAGAATAACGAAAATTAAATTATAATATTTCAACTGACTATACATTATTCAGTTTTATTTTTTAATACTTCATTTCATTATCAACCAATCGTAGATGATCTATCGCTTTATTCTGAATGAAATGCTGTGTTCAAAAGCTAGATGCGTTCTGAAGGCAATTATTTGGTTTATTGTAACCTATAATGGTAGGTTTACACTGACGATCAAAGCAACTCGACCGAACTCGATCTATGAATATTCATGAATATTAATTGATCGGGACACTGATCTTGAATGCTCGGGTTCGGTCTACTAACCAGATCGGGACGATCTTACTAACTCTGCTGAACTCGAGCTGTGTTCCCGAATATTTTTGACATGTCAAAAAATATCGTGTAGAGGTCGTGTGCATTATATGTCGAGAACAGGTCGGGAATCAATCGTGGTCTGATCGAGGTAGTCGTGAAGAGGTCGAAAAGGGATCGGTCTTGATCGAGTTTCAAAATTTTATCCGATCATGCCGACTTCTACCCGACTTTAACTCATTCGCTTCTCGATTTATGCCGAGTCGCTTCCAGATCAACTCGATTAGTACTCGATCATTACTCGACTAACACGATTCTTTCTTTTTTTCTATACAAGACCTTCCCGACCATAACCCGATTTTTTCCCGACCTGTATCCGACTTTAACTCGACCACTCAAGACCTTTACTCGATTTAACACGACATCATGTCATCTTTTCACAATAGCAGAACATGAGGATTTCAAGAGCTTCAGTCTCTCACTAGGGCCTTACTTCAGTTTTTAAAGGAGCAATCCAAAGGACTCCAATGACTATTGTGATCAAGTTTTCCTAGTAATCATCTTTGATATGATTAGAATCTGCCGGATACTATCTCAAGTGGGGACCAGCCAAGGACTCTTGTTTTCAATTTTGACCAATTGGCAAAGTAGTTTCAGAGTAGAAAGTATTTGAATGGGTATCTAAGGTGTGGCGAATATTTAATTATCTTCCCCGCTGTGGGCCATCTTGGATTTCATGGATACTATTTTGAAATTGGAACATCCAAGGACTATTTTGACCAATTTTGTCTGCAATTGGTCCAGTGAAAATCCTTCTGGTACAATGTTTAATTTTGTTCCCCTTTGGCAGTCATCTTGTATTAGCTGACGATATGACAGACACTATTTTGAACAGGGACCATCATTTGGCAATCGTAACAAGTTTGGTCTTATTGGCTTAGGAGTTTTAGAGGTAACGTTTAAATGAGTTTTCCCATAAGATCCAATTAAAAACTACTAGTATATTCCCTGTTGGCGGTTGTAATTGATTAGAAACGGACATGACTTTTTTTCACATTGAACCAATCGAGGTCTATCATGACTCGGCGGTTTCTGGATAGAATATATTTGAATGCAAAGTTCATGGACAACGGACACAAAATAATGGCAAAAGCTCAATCTTGCTATTATTGTAGAAAAGAATATTAGACTGTGCATGCTTCTAGTATAAGGATGATGTGCAGAGGGCTTAAATTCGATCGAATATAGTTATGCTGACAGAATTTGAAATTGAAACCAAGATGTACCCAATATACACAGCCCAGAAAAAGATTCACTAAATACGTGAATTCAAGAATTAACTATATTATTTCTTCCGAGCAGGTTTGTACTCTTATCACAAGATATGATTCAAGCTAAATCCCATCAGAAAAATATTATTTGAATATTTGTAACATTTACTAGAAACTAAAAAAATTCTTTTAGATTTGCACCGGGAAAATGTACCCAACGGGCAGCCGCTCGCCATTTTCACTTTATAAAAACCGGATTTTCTACAGAAATCAGGTTTAAAGCTATACATGGAAACTACTGTAAATCTAGTTACCACCGGTATCATGTGATGATATGTCTTCTGTTTTATGTATCAGATTAGTGATACATGTAATGGCAGGAAAAACGCACAGTCGCGTTCTGACGCATGTTGAGGATGGCCTGCTAGTATGTTAAAGCGAGCATTCATTCCTCTATAATGATGACTTTGAAGCATTTGCTATTGAATAACCCAAACTACACACTTTCTGTGTCAGACCCACCTTCTCTGCTACTCTAGATCTATCACAGTTATCATCTTTTCTTTGAAGCATCAGCCACATGGGCCACAAATTTTGCTGCCCTTTCACCATGCTGAACTGTTCCCTGAATTTTCACATTTTACCCCCGTATATACAAACGTACTAATAGGACAAACTCGAGCACACTCGACCATTTCTCGATCTTCTTCCGACCAGGTCTAGTTAATCAAGCACAAATCGGGCTATAAGCTGGCTCAATCTGACAAAGTCTGGTTGGTCAAATGTGGGTGGAGCATAAGTCGTACGTGAATTGTACAGAGATCGAGAGTGGTCGAGTGTTAGTCGTGTTCAATCGGGTAAAGGTCGAGTGGACGTCGTGAGCTAGCTCGATCAATGAATTTTATGACGTTGATCGGGATAGAACAGCATTGTCGAGTTGATCGAGTTGGTCTGATCGGCGGTGTAAACATAGCATAAGGTAGGCTGAGGGGCAGTCCGTGGATATTTTCCTAAAAGTGCCCGAAACACCAGAGAGGTGTAGGATCCTCAGATAGATGGTATACGTGGTGCTAGGTAGCACTATTACTTTACTATTAAGGTTAGACTCTACTAAATGACCAATCAGCTGCTGGCATAGTCAAAAGTAGTACTTTTTTAATATATAAACAAAGGCATGCTACTTTCATTGTCAATATTGACAATACCTGAGTTTTAAAACGCTCAAGTGATCATGAAATACTTCCGGATTGACCAGCATTTTGATTCAATGTCCTTCCTTGGATGAGAAAACTACTTAAGGGAGTACGAGCGTCAGATTTCAGAAGCATTCTATATCCTCGGGTTTTATCCATTCAAACAGTGCTAAAATGTTTTGAACATAGATCACATTTTCTTGGTCATTAGTCACTTTAAAATACATAAAATAGACTGTGTATAAAATTTAATCAACTTCCAATTATAATTTCATATACTTAAAGGCCTATAAACATACTATGCAAATTGAAGGAAAACTCTAGAGAGATTTGTTTCGCCAAAATTTTGACGTCTTATATCTCATAAATTCCTACATGGATTTTCAAAATTTTTTACTCATTGACAAGTTGTTCCGTTAGTAGTGCTCTTCAAAACAAAAGGTCAGAATTCTAATTCTAATTACGAAATTTCTGACACTCGTACTCCCTTTAGCGTCACCAATGAGTACATGCATGCCCAAGGATCTGACAGGCAAAATTGGTAATTTGCATATCCTAGTTAGGTTAGGCGATAGAAATTTCTTATTTGACTTTAAAGTTGGGTCATCGTTTTGATGTGTTACTTGGCAGACATGCCGCTTTGAGAAAATCATATCGCCGCAATTCACAAAACGTTATAATGGCCGCCTATGGAAAATATTTAATGGAGTCTGACCTACAGCCAGGTGTTTCACATAAGCGGTGGGTCTCGTCAGTGGTCAGCCGCTTTTATTTTTGCAGATTTTTATAATGCATTTCATTTTACATTGTGTTGGGCCAACATTAAGTATTGTGAGATACACAAAAACAATGCAATAACAAAAGCGGCTGACCACTGATAAGACCCACAGCTTATTACAAAATAGGGGTAAAAATACATAAATATTATTAGAACATCTAAATGTTGTTAAAATGAAAAAGACAACAGGAAAACCAACAACAATAGCCGAAATTTACAATCCACGAGAACACAGAAATATTATAACACAGGGAAGCTCACAATAAATGATTTGGGCATTGACATACCATTTTGCAAGCAATATAAACATTATGATTTATTATTATGGATATACTTCTGGTGACTTTGAAGGATAGGACTCGGACATTTTACTTTGCAGATTTATGAGAAATGATGAGAAAAGCAGACAAACACAACGTGATCTGGTTCACATAATGTACACTGGCAATGGATAAGAATTTCAATGGAGTGAGCTAAATATTTAGAATATGGCATGACCTATTGATATTCACGATGCATATCCTTTTTAATAGTTTGGCAAAAAAAATGTCAGCAGTTTTCAGTGACATTTTTTTNAAAAAAAAAAAAAAAAAAAAAAAAAAATGTCAGCAGTTTCCAATGACAAATTTTTTTTTGCAAATTTGTATTTAATTTTGTCGGCTGCTATCGGCCATCGTAGTTTGTAGATTAATTCAACAGTTGTTGATTTGTTAGCAGATTTTAGTTCAAGGTGTATAGGCAGCGGAACTAAAATTGTATTCTTTGAATATGTAAACCATTGTTTTATATCAAAAGACCCTTTTAAGTTTCTTTTATGTTTTTTAACAGAATGTTGCTGTAGATTTAATGAAATGTCAAATATAATGGTATTTTGAAAGAAGAAAGACAGAAAAATGTGCAGTGTCGTTTTTGTTAACCTCTGTGACAATCGAGTGTTGATTGCTTTTATAGTTGTATCCGTATAAACACGGAAATGACCCAACAGTGTCTGTTTTATTTCCGCTTGTATCATTCCGAACGATACTGATATCACATGCTCGTTCTTCCAATCTGACATTGTCCAAACTTTGATTGAGACTTTCGTATAACCATGAATCATTGGATGGCAGTTTGCAAGAATATCTTGGTACATGAGCTGTAAAAGAATATACAATTATACCCAACATGTACCTAAATAAAATTTGACATCAAACATATTTAATTAGTGTGATTAAACTACTGAGAGTGCTCGAATGTGCCAGTGAGCAATACTGCTGCTATATCATACTCTTTTGTAGTCATCACTACGGAAGTTTTACGGTCGACATTACCATCATGTGGACCGTAATGGGATATCTGCATCCCAGATGACAACAGATCTCTCCCTTTAAGGTAGTTCGGGGGACTAAAAACAGAACGATAGATTTTTGTATGATTAAAAGTTTATTTCCTTCATTTCAAAATTTTAATTGAAAAATCAATGGGTCACCGAATGTGTTTTTCTCTTAGAAGCTTCCGAAAATAGCAAGATTTTAACCTTTTTAATATACAGTGTAGTCTATATAGGGCGAAAATACAATTTTTGAAATTTTTGTACGAATAAAACGATAGATTTTGGTGAAAATGTAGCACAAAGTATGTTACAGAAATCTCTTTGGAAATATAAAATAAAAAATGGGGCTCACCGACTAAATTTTAGATAAAATAATAAAAATGTGATTTTTCCTTTATTATTTCTGTAGAATTATCTCCCCTTAATAAATAAAGGATTTTTCAAAAAGGGCCTATTTTGTGAGCCAGCAGCATTAATGTTGCTTATTTCAATTTATCTACCAACAATAAACTATTCAAAATCAGTTTAGCAACATATTAATAGTAAATTCAAGTTTTCCTCAGATGCGCAGTTTTAGACACCCGAACCCCCTTAAAGCTTAATTGTTGCTTCTTCTACCGGATTTGACTTAACTACCAAGTTTGACATGTTCAACACGGCGAGTGTCTTATAAATAGCAGGAGATGCTTACTGTACCGGTGCACATTGTCTCACCCATGATTTTTGGGTCCGTGTTGTTCATCTATGTATGTGTGTGTCTTTATTTTCCTTTTCTGTGATGTACTCATGTGATGTGTTTTTTCCGATGTTGCCATTGTCTTTGGATTATTCGTTTTAGATTGACAGTTCTGTTCTTACTTATTTAAGTAATTCATGAAAATTTGATTAGTAAAAAGGACGGCACGTGCTGACTTTGAATATATATACTTCTCAACAAAAGAAACAATACATGGGTTTTATCAAAACCAACATTTTACTTTCTGTCAGAAAACAATAACTCATTTATAAAAAGTATTCTTTCTAACGGAAGACGTAACGATGTCCAAGATGTATTTTACAATTTCTGAAACAAATACAGTCTAAATCAAGGTCATTTTCGGAAGTTTTTTCAGACGTAAATAGTGAATTTGTCGACATATTTTTTCTACCAAATTATAAAATGTCCGAACAGACTGACTAAAAATCTGTTCATATACCGAGCACATATTCCTCGGGTCTTTGCAGTAAGTTTTTTTCAGACGTAAAAAGTGAATTTGTCGACATATTTTTTCTACCAAATTATAAAATGTCCGAACAGACTGACTAAAAAACTGTTCATATACTGAGCACATATTCCTCGGGTCTTTGCAGTAATCAATTTACAGACACTCAAATGTAAAACGCGTTTGCGTTGTTTTGAAGTTTTGAAGTCTCATGGGACCAGCTGCTACGTCCTTTATCATTTGGTGAGAATGTCTACCTTAGATGAAATATTAGTCTGTTTTTTTGTTATTCTTTTCACATAACAATGTTTTTTGTGGGCGGAAGTTAACGCCGACGCTCTGAACGTACTAAGTCTTTGTTCATGTTGATTTTAAATTGAGCGGGGCATTTAAAGTAGAGATTGTTTGTCACTTTTTAAGATGGCAAATTGTTTAGCTGATTAAGAGTCCCAATTCTTGACATCAAACAATTCAAGTCGTCCATCAAATAATGGCGAACTCGTTTATCGGGCAAAGGACTAACATTCCGGATTTTCATCGTATCCGTTTCGGAATTGATTAGACATGGAATAGACAAATGCTTTGTGACGTTGAATGTATATATACAATAAAAAAGCACTTAAAATAAATATAAAAATTATCACTAAATTAAAAGGTAAATTGTTCAGAGAACAATTGCAAGGTCTTTCACCAGTTTTCATCATGATTACATATTAGAGTTTTTTTTTTTGCTTTCCATTTGTGTCAAAAAAGTTATGTATACAACAGTTAACGTTTTTTTAACCAACCATAAATGTAGATCATAATGAGAGGAGTATTTTTGCAACATAATGTTTTCATTAATCTTTAATGGTTTCCGAGATATTGCGATAGCAAAATGTAAATGGCAGCCATTTTCAAAATGGCGGACGAAAAAGAAAATTGACAAACCAAAAACGTAGATCTTAAAGAGAGAAGTATTTTTACCACACAATGTTTTCATAAATTTTTTATCGTTTCCGAGATATCTCGATAACAAAATTTCGAATGGCGGCCATTTTCAAAATGGTGGACGAAAATTTTTTTTGACCAACCATAAATGAAGATTTTAATGGTCGTTCGACTGATTGAAAATAAAGTTAGTTTGTAAACCACCCTGTTTCTTTAATATATGTTTGAACGTGACTAAAAATTAGTTGGTTGGTTTCCTGATCTTGTTTTTCCAACCCATAAAGTAAAACGGTCAAATTAAATGGAATATTCATTGATGAAATACTAGTAGTTAGTTTGTTTCGTTGAACACGGAATTTGGAGCAATTAATAAAAAAATGTTCTACTGACTCAGTGGCTGCACCACATGCACAAGAAGCATTCTCAGATAAATTGCAGCGGAATAAGTCATAATTAAGAGAACTATAATGGTTTCTAAGTCGAGCGTAAATAATTTTAAGGACTCGATTCCCAGTGTAAAAATGGCAAGGGGGTTGAGAATAATGTAAGTATTTTATTTTAAGTTTACTTTTGAAGATATTGACAGAAGTTGCACTACGCAACTGTGTATCAAGATCATTCCAAAGTTTTAGTGTGGATGGAAAAAATGAACTCTGATAAATATTTAGACGGCAAAGAGGTACAGTAACATTTTGACTATTCCTCAAGTTGTTTGTTGTTGTGTCTGAAACAGGAGGCGGCATTAAATCATTTAAATATTCCGGACACTGACCGTTTGTAATTTTATAAAATAAAACAAGTTTTTGTTGCTTGCGTCTAGCTGCAAGTGTTTCCCAGCCTGTTTCTTGATATAAAGAGTCTTTACTTGAATAAGAAGTTAACCCTGTAACGATCTTTGCAGCTTCAAGATTTATTTTCTCTAATCGATCAGAGTTAAATTTACCACAGTTGTCCCAAACTTCGCATGAATACTCAAGAATTGGACGAATAAATGTTAAATATATTCGTTCTAGAAAAGTCCTATTAAGTTGAAATTTTAATTTCGTAGTACGTTCAACTGTTTGGACGCCTTTTCAATAATGGAATTTATATGAGACGTCCATTAACAATCCGAACTAAATATAACACCTAAATGTCGATGAACAGCAACTGGATCAATGAATGTGCCATTAAACTGTCTCTAAGACTAAACACCATTATATCAGTTTTATCGGTAATTTGTATGAATTTCCTTTGATCTACACAGACTGATATTCTCAGTATCACCGAACTGGACACTATCACAAAAATATCGGGTCACTGTGAAGGCGTCACGTGCGGGTTGCTAAGCTGACGTCATGTTCTATACTCTTTGTCGTGTTCATACGCGTAAGACGTTGAATGAAGAAAGAATTTTAATTATTGCAATAAACAATAGATTAACTGTGCTCGAATAGAAATTTCAGCTTATTAAAATTTCTTTTAGAGTTCTGTTTATTATTTTTGTGAATTACCGATAAAGGAAATATAGGAAATTTTGTTTTTGATAAGGACTTTATCACGGCGTAACGCATCAAGCTCGCCCTAACGGGCTCACTTGATACTGGCCGTGATAAAGTCCGTATCAAAAACAAAATGTCCTATATTCCACATTTATCAGGGTTCATTTTAACCAGCCATGTTTCAGCCCATATTGAAAGTTTATTTAAGTCGTGATTAACAAAAGTGTTTAAAGTTACACTATCAGGAGCACAATGACCGACTGACGTGTCATCTGCAAACAGTCTACATAAGCCTATGAGATCGTCAGCTATGTCATTAACATAGACCAAAAATAGCAATGGTCCCAGCACAGACCCCTGGGGAACCCCAGCATGCAGCATACCAAAATTTGAAACATCATCTTTAAGAACGACTTTCTGTTGTCTAAGTGATAAATAACTGTCAAACCAGGAAAGCAAATTTCCCTTAATGCCGTAATTTTCTTACTTCCAGATAAAAAAACCACTTCCCGAAACGCGTCAAGGGCAATAACTCTTCAGAGAGTTATCGGAGAGCTTCGGTCCAAATGAAACAAATGTAGCCCTTGACATGATAAATATTTTTGCTGATATAATTTTTCAGCCATCTATTACGGTTATTGGGTTTATATGCTAACAAGGTCAAAGGTCACCGATGACCTTCAACCTGGTTCTCAAATTGAAGGTCTTTTCATGCTGATCACTTTAAACATATATGTTTACTATATTATCTAAGCCTTTAAAAGTTATTCGCAAAAAACGATTTACGGAAACGCGTCAAGGGCTATAATTCAAAACGGTTTATCTCACAGTTTTCTTATAATTGAATCAAATGTAGTTCTCATTTAGAGGAACATTTTTGCAATATAATGTTTGCTGAAATTTTTTATCGTTTCAGAGATATCGCGATAAAAAATTTGATTGGCGGCCAAAATTTTTTTTACCCCCTTTTTAGCTCACCTGGCTAATGCCAGGGTGAGCTTTTGCCATCACTTTGCGTCCGTCGTCCGTCCGTCCGCCCGGCGTAAACTTTTCATTCAAAGATCTTCTCCTCTGAAACTACTGGGCCAAATAAAACCAAACTTTGCCACAATAGTTCTTGGGTGGTCCCCTACAAAAAAGGTGTTTTTCAGGTCCGTGCGATATCCAAGATGGCCGCCAGCGGGAAACATAGTTTTAAGATTGGACCCTATGGAAAAACACATTCAAAGATCTTCTTCTCTGAAACTACTGAGCCAATTGGCACCAAACTTTGCCACAATGGTCCCTAACAAAAAAGGTGTTTTTCAGGTCTGTGCGATATCCAAGATGGCCGCCAGCGGAAAACATAGTTTTAACATTGGACCCTATGGGAAAACAATTTCAAATATCTTCTTCTCTGAAACTACTGAGCCAATTGGCACCAAACTTGGCCCAATAGTCCTTTAGTGGTCCCTTACAAAAAAGGTGTTTTTCAGGTCTGCAGGATATCCAAGATGGCCGCCAGTGGGAAACATATTTCTAACATTGGACCCTATGGGGAAACACATTCAAAGATCTTCTTCTCTGAAACTACTGAGCCAATTGACACCAAACTTGGCCACAATAGCCCTTTGGTGGTCCCTTACACAAAAGGTGTTTTTCAGGTCCGTGCAATATCCAAGATGGCCGCCAGCGGGAAACATAGTTTTAACACTGGACCCTATGGGAAAACACATTCAAAGATCTTCTTCTCTGAAACTACTGAGCCAATTGACACCAAACTTTGCAATAATAGTCCTTTGGTGGTCCCTTACAAAAAAGATGTTTTTCAGGTCTGTGCGATATCCAAGATGGCCGCCAGCGGGAAACATAGTTTTAACATTGGACCCTATGGGAAAACACATTCAAAGATCTTCTTCTCTGAAACTACTGAGCCAATTGGGACCAAACTTGGCCACAATAGTCCTTTAGTGATCCTTTACAAAAAGGGTGTTTTTCAGGTCTGCGCGATATCCAAGATGGCTGCCAGTGGGAAATATAGTTTTAACATTGGACCCTATGGGAAAACAATTTCAAAGATCTTCTTCTCTGAAACTAATGAGCCAATTAGCACCAAACTTGGCCATAATAGTCCTTTGGTGGTCCCTTACACAAAAGGTGTTTTCAGGTCCACTTGATATCCAAGATGGCCGCCAGCGGGAAACATAGTTTTAACATTGGACCCTACGGGAAAACACATTCAAAGATCTTCTCTGAAACTACTGAGCCAATTGGCACCAAATTTGGCTGCAATAGTCCTTTGGTGGCCCCTTACAAAAAAGGTGTTTTTCAGGTCTGCGGGATATCCAAGATGGCCGCCAGCAGGAAACATTGTTTTAACATTGGGCCCTATGGGGAAACGCATTCAAAGATCTTCTTCTCTGAAACTACTGAGCTAATTGGCACCAAACTTGGCCACAATAGTCCTTTGGTGGTCCCTTCCAAATTGGTGTTTTTCAGGTCTGCTCGATATTCAAGATGGCGGCCAGCGGGAAACATAGTTATAACATTGGACTCTATGGGGAAAACACATTCAAAGATCTTCTTCTCTGAAAATACTGAGCCAATTGGCACCAAACTTGGCCACAAACTTGGAACATAGTTTTTAACACAGGACCCTATGGTAAAACACTTTCAAAGATCTTCTTCTCTGAAACTACTGAGCCAACGGAACCAAACTTGGTCAAAAGTCTTTATGTGGACCCCTGAAAAGAAAAATGTTTTTTTTTCAGGTTCCCACTTTATCCAAGATGGCTGCCAGCAGGGAAAATAGTTTTAACATTGGACCCCATGGAGAACACTTCTCCCCTTAAACTAATAGGGTATACTGGAACTATAGTTTAATTATATACATGTATATTGGCTCTTCAATATAAAATGTCTATGTTAATCAAGGACCATGTGAGCGATACAGGCTCTTGAGAGCCTCTTGTTGTAATCAGTGCCATAAAAGCTACCTGGAAACCAAATTTTGAGAAATTTGCATATTTAGGGGTCAAAAACGCGTAACCGTGGTCGCGACCCAAAAATTTTTGCATGACAAATCATCCTGAGGAAGAGTCCAACATTTTCTCCACCTCAGTTTTTTTTATATCGTTACGGTTTATGAGTTTACCTGCTAACAAGATAAACTGTATTTGGGGAGATAACTCTGTTACTAAAAATAGAATCGGTTAACAGGGTGCTTGTTAAGTGTACCAAGTTTGGTTATGATTGGTCTAAGCAGTTCGACAACATTGATGGCAGAAGAAGAAAAAGAAGAAGAATAATAATAATTAAAACGACAATTGTTCAGAGAACAATTGCAATGTCTTTCCCAGTATATGAAAACGAATCAAGGGCTACAACTCAAAAACGGTTCATAGCAGTTTTCTTTCAATTGAATGAAACGAAGATCTCAATGAGAGAAGTATTTTTGCAACATAATGTTTTCATAAATTTCTTTTTGTTTCTGATATATGGCAATAACAAAATTTCGAATGGCAGCCATTTTGAAAATGGCTGACGAATTTTTTTTTTTGCCAGGCATAAATGTAGATCTTAATGAGAGGAGTATTTTTGCAACACAATGTTTTCATAAATTTTTCATCGTTTCATCGTGTCTGTGTCCCAAATGAAAACGGACATTTTCAGTTAGATTTCACGTCTTCACGGATTTGACATAACCGGATTTGACTCAACCCCGGATTGACTCACTGATAGTGTGACGGGTGCCGCTAGTGGAGCAGGACATGCTTACCCTTCCGGAGCACCTGATGTCACTCCCGGTTTTCATGGGAGTTCACACTATGAGTACCTTAGTTCTTAATGTTATCTTTTTATTTCCGTGCATTGTAGCTGTCTCATGTCCTTGTTTTGTCTTTGTTTTTATCTGTTACCGTTCCTGTCATGTCTTTGGACTTCGATTTTTGTAGTCATCGCTTCCCTTGTTCCTTCGGTATTCTACTGCCGTTGTTCCGAGATATCGCGATAACAAAATTTCAAAAAGCGGCCATTTTGAAAATGGCCGACGAAAAAAAGAATTTTGCCAGCCATACATGTAGATCTTAATGAGGAGAATATTTTTGGAACACAATGTTTTCATAAATTTTTTATCGTTTTTGAGATATCGTGATAACAAAATTTCAAATGACCACCATTTTGAAAATGGCCGACGAAAAAAAAAATAAAAAAAAATAGGCCAGCCACAAATGTAGATCTTAATAAGAGGAGTATTTTTGCTATTCAATGTTTTCATAAATTTTTTGTCGTTTCTGAGATATCGCAATGACAAAATTCAAATAGCCGCCATCTTAAAAATGGCCGATGAAAGATTTTTTGGCCAGCCATAAATGTAGATCTTAATGAGAGGAATATGTTTGCAACACATTGTTTTCATATTTTTTTTATCGTTTCCGAAATATCACGATAACAAAATTTCAAATAGCCGCCATTTTGAAGATAGCCGACGAAAGATTTTTTTTGGCCACCCATCAATGTAGATCTAAATGAGAGGAATATTTTTACAACACAATGTTTTCATAAATTTTGTAATTGTGTCCGAGATATCGCAATAATAAAATTTCAAATAGCCGCCATTTTAAAAATGGCCGATGAAAGATTTTTTTGGCCAGTTATAAATGTAGACCTAAATGAGAGGAATATTTTAGCAACACAATGTTTTCATATTTTTTTATATTTTCCGAGATATTGCGATAACAAAATTTCAAATAGCCGCCATTTTGAAAATAGCCAACGAAAAATTTTTTGGGCCAAACATAAATATAGATCTTAATAAGAGGAGTATTTTTGCAAATTTTTTGACCCAATATATAAAAGCTACCTGGACACCAAATTTCATCGAAATCCGACAACTTTGAGAAATCGACATTTATCGGGGTCAAAAACACGTAACCGGGGTCGCGACCCCAATTTTTTTTTTGCGTGACAAATCATCCTGAGGATGAATACAATATTTTCCTCACCTCAGCTTTTTTTATATCAGTTACGGGTTATGAGCAAACATGATAACAAGATAAACCGTATTCGGGAAGATAACTCCGTTACTAAAATTAGAATTGGTTCACAGGGTGACCTGAGTCGAGCCAGGCCAATGCATGTTAAGGGTACCAAGTTTGGTTACGATTGGTCAAAGCACTTTGACAACATTGATGGCAGAAGAAAAAAAAAGAAGAATAATTATCAAACGAAAAACAATAAGGTAGTGGGAAAGACCTTAATAATGATAATAATAATCAGAAGAAATACAATAAGGTCTTTCACATGTGGTGAAAGACCTTAAGACCTTAATTAACTGTGCATCGTTTCTTTGATAGCTAGTATATTTTTCATTTCAGCCGATAGTCTAACACATTTTGTCACCGTAGAAACATAGAAACTGTTGAAACAGTTTTTTTTGTACTTTTTTCTGTGTATTGGATTATCAATATTAAATAGGATGTATATAGATTTTTTTTTGCATTACACATCTGAATAAAGTCATCATAAAATCATCAACCGTAGATATTCCAGAGATATTCTATCGAAAATAAATTAATCTGTACCACATTCGACATTTTTAACAAACAAGCACCAGTGTCTCCTGTCCAAAAGTAGACAAAACGAGTATACAAATTAAGACTTTTTCATAAAAGTATAACCCACTTGAAGTAATTTTATAGGAAAAAAAATAAAACAATGAAAAAACTAATGTTGTTATATTTGAATGAAATACAAGATAAGTTTACATACCAGCAAACACGTATATCAATGTTGCTAGTGTTCCACCTAATCCTACTATAGAATAGTACAAAGTTTGTTTTCTTTGGTATATACCAAAATTTCCTACAGATGACCAAATGTTATCAATGTCAACGTCTGCCATGTTCAACAAAGTCAGAGATGTATGCTTCAGAATATTTTAATCTATCCCTCACCTTTTTGTGTTTGCACATAATAATTTTGATGAGTATGACGATATGTCTAAACGAAAAAAAGAATTTGATTACCCTTCATAAGTTACGAAAGCCGGATAGTGTCAATAGATTTTTTAAATTTTCTCAGTATAAAAAATTTTACCAAAAAAAATTATCTCGTTATTTCGAATTGAAAATATTTTTCTCAGAAAAACAAAACTTATTGCGTTATAACGCGATAATTATCTCGTTATTTCGAATTAAAAATATTTTTCTCGGAAAAACAAAACTTTATTGCGTTATAACGCGATAATTATCTCGTTTAAACGCAATAGTTATCTCGTTATTACGCAATAATTATCTCGTAATTTCGAATTAAAATATTTTTTCTCGGAAAAACAAAACTTATTGCGTTCAAATGAGATAATTATCGCGTTATAACGCAATAAGTTTTGTTTTTCCGAGAAATATATTTTTAATTCGAAATAACTAGATAAATATCATGTTATAACGCAAAAATTTTAATTTTCTGAGAAAAATATTTCTAATTCGAAATAACGAGATAACTATTGCGTAATAACGAGATAACTATTGCGTTCAAACGAGTTAATTATCGCGTTATAACGCAATAAGTTTAGCTTACAAGTTAGCCAATGTATCGATAGTGAAATGTCAATAATTATTGCGTTATTACGCAATAATCATCTCGTTATTTCGAATTAAAAATATTTTTATCGGAAAAACACACTTAAAGCGTTATGACGCGATAACTCTTTGAAAAAAAATAAAGTACCAAACAGCCACGCACATTCCTTTTTCGGCACCTACACCAGTGTGTTTCGGTAGCTTTTCGTAAATAGATGAAACGGATGATATTCTTTTGAGTTGCTTTTATTTTTGTGGTCTCAAGTCTGTCAGCATTTGACAACTATCTAAAAATGCTCCAAACACATTAATATAAAATGGCCCTCACCTCATTAATAGATGGGTACTCCAAATTTTTTTCCATAGAATTTTTTTACCTTTACGGAAAAGTTTCATTACTATATTAGAAACGAAATAAAAAAATAAAAAAGGGGGGTCACCGTGCTTGTTTTTGAAATAACTGATATCAAAATTATAAGATATTTCTAATGAATATATAGGGAAAAACAGGTATATTGTTGATTTCTTTTAAACTATTCCATAGATTTCTTTCTTCTTTACTCATGTGTTAGCCCTTTGATCATACTTTCGAAAAATATAAAGAAAAATAGGGGTCACCGATTTGTTTTCCATGTAATTTGTAAATTGTGAATTTTCATAGTGATATCTTTGTTAAATATTTTCATCAGATTATCTCCCTTTTTCAAAAATCGTCTTCCCATTTATTTAATTATCAAGTTACCATACCTCGTTTATTTAGATAAAGATATGTGAAATCAAGTCCATGTAGGTCCTTTGCATTTTGTATTATAGATATAATATTGATTGATTCATTACAAATAAAAATATTTGCATATTGAAAAAGCAGATAATACCATAACAGCATAGATTACAATTTCAAAATGGCGGAAGACTACCGATCTACCTTAACAACAAACAGTGCTTTTTATTTCCCTTGAACAGTTTTCACAAAGTAAAAGTATGGTCATTTAGACGTGAATTTTGATCCTTTATTTGGTAATTTTCAGACTTAGTTCAGATGTTATTAAAAATCGTGGTACGTGTTCTTCTCGAAAATGAAATTAATTTATGCCACACTTTTATGTTTTCTGGAATACTTGCAGTTGAATATCGCTGCAAAAAGCCTTTTGTTAAAAATATTTTCAAGATGTTATTCTGACCACCTGTTTATTTGTGCCCACATCTTTATCATGCCAAGTTTTCTTACTTTTGACTCGATGAGTGCCCTGTGATTGTTTAAATGTTTTTATTGTCTTCTGTTAGTTTTTGTGAGGCAACTGAAGACAGCGATTGTAAGAACACTTTTCTAGTTAATTTAATGTTTGTTGACAACCCGGCATTTATGGATAATGAAGAGCATGGATGTAGCATTGCTCGATAATTAGAAATGAATTCAGCTCAAACTGGTGCAAGGGGCCGTCTTGAACTTACTATGAGGTATGAGCAAAGCTCATTGTTGAAAGCCTCATGGTGACTTCAAGATGAAGAACATCAATAAAAGCGTTTTTCCATTGTTTGTTTTACCATGTATTTGTAGAGACTGTCTCGTGTACATTTACTACATATCCCTTCATTGCTTGTTTTGTGTCAATTTTAGGTATTTTACAGTGTTTGAGAGGATGGTACTACTCAAAGAACACCGAGAACCAAGACAAAAACTTAATTACAAATATTGTAACCATTGCATTCAAGTGACAAGTTCAGTGGCTGAATCTTTTTACTAACTGTATGAAAATGCATTGGAATTGCTTTTGTTCTGACGGTGTATGTAAAATGTGACCTGTAAGAAGAGTTTTCGAGAAGATTTACTGCATTCGCAAAATTAATAAGCTGAATGAAATAAATTACCGGGTAAATGGTCATACCTCTTTTAACAGAACAAAAAAGGTCCAAAAATAGTTAATAACTGATCACCAAAGACTGAAAACGCCCAAAACACATTAACAGAAAATGTCTTGCTCCCCCTCCTTATCTGGTTACTAGTAAACAGTTTCACACATCTAGTATGTCTTAGTAATGCACACCGGTACAGCATAATTCATCAATACAAATATCAAAGCTAGGAGATGTCAATAACAAAATACCGAAGTTACTGTATTTATATTCTGCATATGAGCATTTGGACAACTTGTGTCTCTTCTGTGTTTTTCCGATAAAAATATTTTTAATTCGAAATAACGAGATGATTATTGCGTAATAACGCGATAATTATTGACATTTCACTATCGATATATTGGCTAACTTGTTCAGTAAAGCTATGTCGTTCCCACGAGATACTTTGTCGTGGCAACGACATACTAAGCCGTGACCACAATATGACATTTCACTATCGATTCATTGGCTAACTTGTTCAGTAAAGCTATGTCGTTCCCAAGAGATACTATGTCGTGGCAACGACATACTAAGCCGTGACCACGAGATAGCTATGAGTATGAGCAAAACTCGTTGTTGAAGGCCTCAGGATGTATGCTTATCCCGTGCCCGCGACTAGTATGTCGTTGGAACGAGTTAGTATATGTTAATGTGTTTGGAGCATTTTCAATAAGTTGTTAAATGTTTTTTGGATAATTAAAGATTGTTCGCCTGTTAATGTAACTCCCCTTGTTTTCGATAGGCATAAGAACTATTTGACTACATCATTCAAATTATTGTTTTGTTTCAAGGGACCCCTGATGAGGCAGACTTGAGACCACAAAAATACAAGCATCTCAAAAGAATATCATCCGTTTCATCTATTTACGAAAAGCTGCCGAAACACACTGGACATGTGAAGGGACCGCCAAATGAATGTGCGTGGCCCTGTGGTACCTAATTTTTTTATACAAACGAGTTATCGCGTTATAACGCTTTAAGTGTGTTTTTCCGATAAAAATATTTTTAATTCGAAATAACGAGATAATTATTGCGTAATAACGCGATAATTATTGCGTAATAACGCGATAATTATTGCGTACAAATGAGATAATTATCGCGTTATAACGCAATAAGTTTTGTTTTTCTGAGAAAAATATTTTTAATTCGAAATAACGAGATAACTATCGCGTAATAACGAGATAACTATTGCGTTCAAACGAGATAATTATCGCGTTATAACGCAATAAGTTTTGTTTTTCCGAGAAAAATATTTTTAATTCGAAATAACGAGATAATTATCACGTTATAACGCAATAACTTTTGTTTTTCTAAGAAAAAATATTTTTAATTCGAAATAACGAGATAATTATCGCGTTATAACGCAATAAGTTTTGTTTTTCTGAGAAAAAATATTTTTAATTCGAATTAATGAGATCATGAATTTTGTTTTTGTGAGATTTTTTTTACTGAGAAAATAAAAAAAATCTATTGACACTATCCGGCTTTCGTAATAAGTAGATCAAATGAAATAATAAATATATTTTGAAAATTGTCAATAATTGAAATTGCTTTCATTAAAATTTAGAATATGAGTAAATCGCGATGAATGAAATTAAAAATAATATTTTCATAATTTGTCCTCTTTCATAGAAAAATATTATCTCGTTTCGTTTTACGATCACATTTGCTTTTCCAGAATATGCCACTATAGAATAAGCACTATTGTCCAAGTGCTACGGAAGCCTGGGACTGCCTGCTCTTCTTGTTATTATCAGAAAAAAATTGTGAATCTATCGCAGTAATCTTGCATATTTATTACAATAATCACTATAATTTTTTTAATATTTTGCTAATAATTTTTGCAATACTTTCATTGTGATATTTGTGAAGATAGTTATTGCGATATTTAACATTATTTATCGCAAAATAATAAAAAAAATTATTGCAATGTTTTTATTATCTTTTTAAGTTTTGATACAAAAATACAAGTAATAGTAAACAAATAAATAAATACCGAAGTAACTGTGAATTTTATTTCTGCATATGCGCATTTCGACAAGTGCAGATAAACTCAAAGATGTTTAAAAACTGATAGAGAACAAATAACCAATATGATCTAAATGTAGAGCCAAAATCAGCTAAGGGCAGAGCTTTGCATGAGGGAGATACTCCTTAGTTTTCCACAAAATGTACGAAAAAATTAGATATTGAAATGAGCCGTTGTTGCGTTGAAGGCGGATTATAGCACCACTCGCAGCCATACACAATGAAGATTCCGCGTGTTAAGTCTACTCTCATTTACTTTCTAATCACATTTCAACTGATTTTGATACATTCACGTATAGTTTAACAAAAGCTGATATACTGTTACAATGACGGCAAAACATACTGCTTTCGAAAATAAGATCAATAAGAGGTCAGCATGAAGCCCTCGCACAACATGGTGAACTCTTGGTGATGATGTTGACCATATCAGGTTCCCCATTGCAGGCTATCACCGATTAGACTTTGGTCTGCCTTATTTTATTTAAAACAAATTATGGGTGGACTTATTACTTGGTTTAATTCCCATTTGCCACAGTAGTTTCAGAAGAAGTATGATTTGTCAATACCAATTATTTGTACTTATTATGATAATAATATTGTGTTTAGCAATGACTATGCCAAAATAGTGGTCATGGTTGAGACCATAGTACACGATCCGTAGGGAGTGCATTATGTGTATTCAACCCTGACCGTTTCCAAGTTCCAATAACTTTCCAAGTTAATAAATAGTTGTTCCTTTCATTAAGTTACTGTCATTTTAAATTTTCTATATTTCAAGTAGTTGCATAATGTCATGGAAATTGGAAAAAAATAACTTTTATGGCGGATATCAAAAAATCATTTATTTCATGATATAAAATGAAGAGATAAGCAAAGTGAATGGTCACAAGTGGGTTAAAAACTTTATTTAATTAGAAATATTACCAAATTAAGGTAGGAAGCATAATAATAGTAAATATATATTTTATTGCTTTTATTTCAGATATTTCGTAGCCTCAAAGACCTGTTCAACCTTCAATGATTCTATTTTGCAGATGTGAATACAAAAAATGCAGATACTTTCGAGTAGATCCATAGTAACAGACCACATGACTTTTACAGACTATATGACTTAATTACATACTTCTCATTGGCAGTGTAACGGGTGTCACGCGTGAAGCAGAAGATGCTACGCTAGCTTTTGCTGGTGCCGGTACCAACTCCGGCTATCAGGAGTTCCTATCGTTATTTAGGTTTGTCTCTAGTCCGTTATATGTTTTTCTGGTGCGGTCCCCCCTGTGGATTTTGTCATGTGATTGTAGTTTTCGGCTATTGTACATGTAGGTGTTTACTGTTATCTTGACTATATAATTACTTGATGATACCTCCTGTTTATGCATGGGTTCATCTAGCTAGTGCTTATTATTATTTTTTTTGCAGCATTCTTTTGCATTTGTTATCTTTAAATTATTGGTTTTTTTTTTGTTTTATGTTTTTTTATTTTGCACCTTTATTTTTGTTATTTCTTGGGTTTTTTTTGTTTGGTTTTGTTTTGTTTTTGTTTTTTTTTGTTGATTTATTTTGTTGTTGTTGTTTTTGTATCTTTGTTTTGTTTTGTTTTCTTTTGTTTTCGTTTGTTTTGTTTTGTTTCTTTTTATTTTGGTTTTTTTGTTGATCTATTTTGTTGTTGTATTTTTGTTTTGTTTTTTGTTTTTGTTTTGTTTTGTTTTGTTTTAACTTTGTCACGTTGTCTTAAATTTCTGTTTCTTTATAATTGCCATGTGTTTGGACTTCCTAGCCTTTTTCCCTTTCTGCCTTTTAGTCGGTATTTGCTTGCTGCTATGTTCATTATAACTGATAATACATCATCATTATAGGCATAAAATAGATAATTGAGATCTTATATGAAATATGGAGTTTCCGATTAGTATGACTTTTGTAAGTCTATATGACTTTTGTTAGTCTATATCATCCAGCTGTAAGAACCAAACCTCT